>MU389783.1:0-227314 GCA_022578765.1 Xylaria sp. FL0933 | reverse complement strand
TAAGTTTTTATTACTTTTTTTATTATTATTTTTAAAGTTTTTATTATTAGTTTAATTAATTTAATTATTAAACTTTTAAAAAAAGTTATTAAAAAGCTTAAAGCAATAATAAATATTTTATAAAGCGTTTATTATAAAAAATTTTATTATAAACTTAATATTTTAATTATTAAGTTTAGCTAAACGTATAACTTATTATATTTAATTTATTTATTTTAAGCAAATATTTTTTAGTGCGCGAAAATAATTGTTATATTAATTAACTATATTAATTTAAGTATTTTTTTTTTAAAATTATAAAATTATAAAATAAAATTAAATATTTAGCTTGCTAAATTAATTTATTTTAAAAAGTTTTAAAGCGTAAAATTTACGATATAAAAAGTTTTTAGCGGTATTATTATTTAATTTATAAAGCTTTTATAAAAGCTTAAAAGTTTTTATAAAACTATTTAAATAAATAATATTACCGCAAAAAACTTTTATAAAGCTTTTTTAAATAAAAAATAATATTATAACTTGTTTATTATTTTATTAATAGTTAATAAAATTAAAGTTAATAATAAATTAAAAGAAAAAAAAAGTTTTAAATATAATATTTAAAGCTTAAATTTAAAGGTTATAATTGTTTAAACCGGTTAGTTTTTAAAATTTAAAAAAAATATATATTTTTTTAATAAATTTGCGAGTGATTATTTTAGTAATAATATCGGAGTTATTATATTAAACTTACTTTATAAATAATTTTTATAAAAAATTAAATATATAATTAGTTTTTATTATTAATATAAATTATAAAATAAAATTTTACTTTAATAATAATAATTTTTATAGCAACTATAATATATTAATATTTTATTATATAAATTATTAAATATTTTAAATTAATTTATTTAAAATAAACTATTATATTTTTTAATAATAATATTTAATAATATATTAATTATTAAACTAATTATTAAAGTTTATTTTAATTGCGTTAACGTTAACGTTTATAATAATCGTTTAAAGCTAATAATAATATTAAAAAAAATTTAAAAAAATATATAAAAGCTAATAGCGAGGTCGTAATAACCGGTAATATAAATATAATATTTAATTATTAGTAATATAATAAGCTATAAAAAAATATTAAACTATAAAAAAACTTTAAGTTTATAATTTATTAAAAATAAATTTATAATAATAAATTATATAAATATTATTATATAAAATAATATTTAATAAGTTATAATAAAATATAAAACTATTTATAAAAGTTTAAGTTATTAAATAAATATATAAAAAATAATTAAATATATTAATTAATTTAATAAAAAAAAAATTTTAGTTATATAAATATAAATATTTATAAAGCTATTTATATTTATAAATATATTATAAAAAGTAAATTATAATAAAAATTTTTTTTTAAAAAATTTTTATAATAAATATAACTACCGGTATATTTTTTTTAAAGTAATAAGCGCAAGGTAATTTTTACTAAAATAGTATTTATTTAAAATAAACGTAAAGTAAGCTCTACTAAAATATATTTTATTTAAAGTAGTATAGCCGCTAAAGCTTACTAAGTGCGCTAACTAAAAAGTTTACGCTAATAAAATATATAATAATAAATTAATTTATATACACTAATTAATAACTCTAGAGTAACTTTTATTAAAATAGCATACGTTATTTTTTAATAAAGTAATATTAATAAAGTAGCTCTTGTTAAAATAACACATACATTATTTTTTATAAAGTAGGTTATATAATTAATTAATACACTATATTATATTTTATATTTTATTAATTAATAATGCATGTATTTCTACAACACTTTTAATTAATTAATTAATTTTAATATTAACTAAAACTATAAAATATTAAAAGCAATATAAAAAACGTGTAAAAGCTAGGCCGTAAAATATAATATAAAGTTTACGCTTAAAAAAAATAAACTAATATATTTTTTTAATAATAAAACAACGCTTACGTAAATAGTTTATTTTTTTAACACTATAATTAAATTAATCGATAATATAAAGTTTTTAAACGTATAGTTTAATAAAAATATAAAATAAAAAAAATATTTAATTAAACTTAAAAAAAAATTTAATATTTAAATATATATAATAATTAAACTATAAAATTTAATATAAAATAATAATATATTTAAAGCAAGGTAGATTTATTTAGTAATAATTTATAGCACGCTAATATATAACGCAGTAATATAATATAAGCTTTTTAAAAAAAATAAAATATAAAATATTGTTAACGTTTTAATAGTTATTTAAAATAAGTGCTTTAAATAAATAATTAACGTTTTTAAAACTATTTTTATAAAATATTTAAAAATTAAATTAAAAGTTTTATTAATAAATTTATATTTTAATAATAAAGCTGCAGCAAGTAAAAATTAATTATATAATATAGTTTATAATAAAATTATTAATAAAGTTATTAGTAAAATAAAAATAATACTATAAGTAGCAAGAAAAAAAAAAGCTAGAGCTTAAATTAAAAATAAGCCTTTAAAAAAAAAAGTGGCTTTTATTAATAACGACTTTGTGAAACCGAACTATTAATAAAAAAAATAATCGAAAAAATAAAAGCCTGGAAAAATATTTTAAAAAAAATAAAAAAACCGTTAACGCTATATTAAAATAAAATATAATTATTTAATTTTAGCTAAATAAAAACTTAATAAAAATAACGCACTTAAAAAATATAAAAGTTTATTAAAGCACGAGGTAGCGCTAATTATTTAAATTTATATCGAAAAAATAAAACTAAAAATATTTTTATATAAAAAAAAGGTTTTTAGGTTTTTTATTTTATTTTATAAGTGCGCAAAAAAAAAAACGCTTTAATATATTATTTTTAAATATAAACTTTAAAAAAAAAAAAATATTTTAATTAAAAACTTAGTAAATATTTTATTATTAAATAATAAAAACTTAAAAATTATTATAAAAAACTTTAAAACCGCAGGCTTTATTATAAAATAGCTAATAAATACTAGTAAAATAGTTATATATAATAAAGCAGCAAAAAAAAAAAAAACTAAAAAAAAAAAAAATAAAAAAAAATATTATAATAAGGTCGAAAAAACTTTGCTAAAAGTACGCTTAAATAAAACAGTAAATTTACTACGATTTTTTTAAAAACAAAAGCTATAAAAACTTTTAAAAAAAGTTTTTTTTACTTTAATCTTGCTTTGTTTTTTACTAGTTAACTAAACAATAAAAACCAGCTTTTATAAAAATAAAAAACATTTAAATAATAAGTAATATATAATATAAAGTTTTTATTTAATTTTCGCACGGTTTTATTTATAAATATATACGTATAAAAAAACCGCGCTACCTCGTGGCAGCATAGCAGGTTATTTAATAATAATAATAATAATAATATAACTTAATTTTTAATATTAATAACTTTTAAAATTATTAATTATTTAAGATTTTAAAGTTTTTTATTAAAAATAAACTTTTAAAAAACGTTTTTAATAATTACGTTATTTTTTTTATAGCTTATTATTACTTTATATTTATTAACGTTATAAAAATTAGCAGGCTTAATAGCTTTAATAATAAAAAACTTAAATTAATTAAAAAAAATATAAATATTTTTAAAAAAAACGTTATTAATATATTTAAAATTAATAATTTAATTTTTAACTACTTTAAAATTAATATAATAAACTAAAAATTAATTATGCTAGTATTTTTTAAAGGTTATTTAACAGCTGCTAGCTTTTAATATTTATTTTATATATTTTTTAAATCGTTTAATTAATAATAAATAATTTAATTAACTTTATACGATAGTTTAATTAGTTAATTTATTTTTTTAAGTTATAAATAAAGTTTAACAAGCTTTATAAGCTTTTTTTTTAATTAGTACACTTTTAAAACGGCGGCAAAAATAACTGCGATCGATATTATATACTCGCGATATATTTTAAACCGGTTAACTAAGCTTAACAGTAGTAATAATATATACCGTGCGCAATTAATTCGTAAAACTAACTATTTTAAAAAGCTTTAAAAAAAAATTTAATAATATAAGTTAAAAAAAAAAAACGTTAGTATTAAGAAATTTATAAGTAAAAAAAAAGTGGCTGGGAAAACGTGTCGCGTTTTTCTATAGGTCGTTGGGGGGGTGAGTTGTGGAGGGGTGGTTTGACTTAATATTATACACGCGATTGTATAAAAATTTTTGGTTTGCCAGCATTACGAGACACTACAGGAGAAATCCGCCTAAGGCAAGCAAACACTCCTTATAATGAGCATGGCGGGTAATCATATAGTATTATGTGCATTATGTCGTGCGACTTGGCTCCAGCCCACGTTGCGACCCCCACCAACTTTCGTTTCCTCATTTCCTCCCTGACATGACATTAGGTGGACTGGAGGACGCCAGTTCATAAGTTTATTTCAAGTCACTGTCTATCACATACCACCAGAGGTGTGGGATGTTGGATACCGCGTCGAAGTTTAGTACCGTGGATTGGTCGTGTAAAGTCGATTCGGAGACGTTATAGAGCCTTGCAGCTGCCCTTAGGCTATTTTTTCACGTCTAAATATTACATATTGTTTGGATAGCTAAGGCGGTTTGATCATCTTGAGACTGAGTAGGATTGTAGTTGCAGTGTAATTACGCGTTGAAGTTTAATAAGAGTAATAGAAAAAAAGTGCGCGACGAAGTGATATACAAAAGTCTAATCATTCTGAGTGCTAAAACTGCAGTAAAGCTACCTTGGATAATTAGGTAAACATAATATTAACAACGAAATGTTGTATAAAGCCCGATATTCTATAATATCCGAAAAGCTGTTAGAAACGAAACACCCTCTGGACCACAAAACACGACTCTAACCAACTGTACCATTAACAGATTGGAACTTCGAGTTAAAGTTAGAGAGACCAGAGTCTATCACGTGGTTGCCATGCCAAAACGCAAGAGGTCTAGCATGAGGGGCCTCCAAACCCGGTGTTTGGCTTCCAGAATCCGTAGCCATCGGACGAGCACTCACTGCCAGTCTTGCAGTAAAAGCCGCCCTTCTGGCACTTGTTGGGCGAGCTGAGGACGTAGGATTGCGAGGTGGTGCAACCAGACGCAACGCCGTTGAAGTAATAGCACTTGGTGTCGGCGACCGTGTAGGCGGTGTATTGGTAAACGCGCCAGACGCAGACGGTCTGGCCCTTGGTGCCGGAGCACTCGTGGGACTCGCCGTCGGTGTACGATTCCTCGACGGCGAAGCCGCCGCTAACCCACTCGAAACCAATCTCACCAGACCAGCCGTACGTAAGGGTGTGCTCCTTTGTTACACTGACGGCGCAGCCTGCTGCCGAGCCGCAGTTCTGTTTGGTGGACACCTGCTGGTCCCAGGGAACTTGGTGAGGGTTGCCATCGCCGACAAGGTTGGTGCTGGTGATGTAAACGCCAGACTGGCGGGAGAAGAGCGGAGGGCCAGTTTCGTTGATTCCGTCTGGGCTTGTAGGAAGAGCAGATGCAGTTTGCATAACAGAGAGCATGGCCATAGCCAGCATCTTGATCATTGTTGCTCCAATCATGTTTGCGAGGGGCGGATGGTTTGGCCGGCTGCAAGGCAAGTGTGTAATAATTAAGGGATGGAGGTTGGAAATAGCTGAAGGGAGCTGAAGATGTTGGCACTCTGAGGAAGAAGTGGTTGCTGGTTGCTACTGAGCTCATTCACCTTGAAATATCGAGGCAATGGCGCTTTATATACATATATCTATCCTCACACAATACCATCCTGTTATTGATTCTAGCTATAATTGGTGAGACCTTCTTACCGCATGTAGTTCTGATTCCGCAACACGTCGGAGACAAAAAGGAATTGGTTAGTTTCTTCCCTTGGCACTACACTATACTCCGTATTTGCTGTCACGATGGCATCGCCGTGTTGCTCTCATCTAAAAAAGCTGTGAACAAAAGCCGATGCGCACCGGTAATACGTCTTACATAATCTCACGATGACAGAAACCACCAAAAATAGCAAGGCTAGGTGTTCTCCACACTACCTACCTAAGGTAGGCAGTACAAAAATCGGGCGCCAGAATTGGGGATTGGGTCCAGTATGTGTGGGGTAATACTGGGCCGGATTCTTAATTCTAGACCTGATCTTTACATAGTGTCGGCGTGTGGTGTAATTATGTAATAGTTCTATTACCGTGCCGCGTCGACTTCGGTTCACAGACCACCTCTAGGTTAGTACAGTGGAACATACCGGCCACATAGACCACCAGACAGACGCCTGGGCACTCTATGCTCTATGCGAGTCTGCGAGCTTCATCCGTCAAACAGCAATGGTCTGTGTTGTCCAGGGCAATTGGATAGACGCTGCAGCGGGGAGGTGGGTGTTGGCGTGTGATGTGGTTATTTATGTAGCTGTATTACCCAGCAATTGGATAACCGGTGCGCATCGGCTTTTGTTCATATGTTGGCAATAGCCCTGTGAGCTTGAGGCTATTGCCGGTGGCAAGTGAAGTGCTCATATCAGCATTGGAACTTTTGCAACTCTTGCAACTTTTGCCTCTGAACCCTAAGTGTGCACGTCTAGAACGGTTCCAGCCAGAGGGAATGCCATGCTAGCGCCGAGTTATTGCCGCTAAAATAGAAAAGCTGTGCCGGCGAAGCTACGTTACATGTTTGATACGCCGTAAATGGGAGTGCTAAGTACTTAAGTTTATATCGCGTGCAGCGAATTCTCTTCAGCAGCTTTCACCGCTTCGCAACACCAAAGAAGAACTCACGATAATAACGCCTTAACCCCATTAATAAGATTATAGTCAATTAGTGCTAGCGATTCTGACCAATGGCAGAGCTGCCGACACTGGATGGACCAATGGAAAGCTGACCTCTAATATCAAGCTTTGGGGGGTTCCGGCGATGACTTCTCAAGCTACGCTTCCCCCTCGTAGATTCTAACTCTGTTGGACAGCCAAACTTTTCAATAACCTAGATGAACACACTTTAATAATGCACTTGCTAGCAACTTCAACCTTATACCTATCACTTTAGAATCGCGAGATTAGTAGTCCGGTCGGTGACGACCAGCGACTCCCTGGTGTTGTGTGTTTTTGTTGTACGGAAGCCTACGCGCTGACGGGAGGTCACCTATGCGGGGCCCCGCGGGCTTCATGACCCTTCGTATAGGCATGTAGTCGAACAGCAGGATGTCTCGGATGAAGCTATTCAGAGACTGAGACATACGGCTAAACCTTCTCATAAAAGAGGTTTAGGTCCGCAGGACTCTTGTGAAGAGAGACCAGTTAGCCCTCCAAGGGACAGAGAGTCCTTTGGATGGCCAAGGGTCATTGCGCTTATAGAATATTATTCTCATATTGAGTTATTCTCCAAGCCCTGTATTCAGCCCTTGTGATAGTTTTCCCCCCTGTTTCTTCTTCTTCTTCTTCTTCTTTTCTTTCTTTAGAGATTGCTTTGCTAACTTCTTAGTTATTGATTGTTATCATCCTAGGCATGAGATGGGTGCTTATGCTAGATTTCCTGCCGCATGATATGTTGGTCTTACTACAACGCATTTAACAAATATAATAGAGCCACCGACCGGATTCACCGGGGTCCGGAAGGCCTGGTGAAGGCAAGGGCAGAAGTGATCGCGGAGGCCGGGTCCGGGTGGTCCCATGTTTATACAGCTTACCTAATTAAAGTAAGGGTATTCACGACAAATTTTCGACAACCAATGGACGGACGAGCAATTGTAATTGAGTGGCATGATTTCGAAGGAAAATGTAATGGCCTGAGGATAAGTGGAGTGAAGGCGATCTTGGTTCGAAGAATCGCGCCAAATGGTTTGGACACTCGGACCCGAGGAGTTGTCCGGGTTTTCCGGGGCGGCACTCATCGTTGACCCACCACCATCCAGACCAGACCATCGGGATATAAGATATAAGTGAGAGACGGACGGTCATGATGACGAAGGCCAGACGGTCTGGTATTTACTGCCTAAACCTCATGATAGCCAGTTACCAAGAATTGATTTACTAAAACTTCACCTGTGTAGTATCGTAGTATATGATTTACAACTTACCCTGACAAGAAACCACCATGCCTGTCCTATCAACAACCCATTGGGCAATGCCCCTCTCGGCCACCGGCAGCATCGTCGGTTCAGCCTGGATATCCGGTAAAGCACACTTCACCAGCACTCCCAACATAGCATAAGCAAATTATCCGCCGGACTAACCCCCAAAACTCCACAGGCGGCATCGGCGCTCTCTCCATCAGCACGATCCCGGCGATCCTGGCAAGCGGCGCGCCGACAGACGGCCTCGTGCGCGCCTGGCACACGCAGTTCACCCGCGCCCTGTACATCCCGACCATCGGCGTCATCACGGGTCTCAACTACTTCTACCTGGCGTACCGTCACCGCGCCGTCGGCCGCGAGTGGCGCGGCTACGCGACGGGGGGCGTCGCCAACTTGCTTCTGGTGCCGTTTACGCTGCTGTTCATCGCGGGGATCAATAATACGCTGATAGCATCCTGTGAGTATCCAAACCTCCCTCCCATCCCATACCATGTCATCCCTTCCTACCCCATCTCGAGGGCTTTGCCGCATAACTATTCGATGATGAAAATAACTGATCAATTATACTCGTGTGTTTTTATAGTGGGTAATGCACAGGGTAGTAGTAATAGGAATATCATGAGCCTTGATACTGCGAGGCAGCTCGTCAAGAGGTGGGGAGATCTGAATTTCTACCGCATCTTCATGCCTCTTGCTGGCGCTGCGCTAGGGCTGTGGAATCTCCTTGGCGCGTAGTTTCGATGCTACCCAGGCGAGCAGGTATATTCATACCCCACGCTGGTAGCGTCTTAAGTACTTACTGGGTTGGCGTTTTATCTGGTAACTATTACGAATCTATTGGCATATTTAGCTGAGTATTATGCGCATATGCAAGAAGACTTACAGGAGGAGCGAGAAAGTGCAATTAAAGCCGTTACGGTACAGGATCAGAGTAACAATTTCCTGGTTGAAGCAGGTACTGTACCTTTTCCCTTCGGCTTGTGTCCCAAGAAACGTACATTTAGTATATCTTCAACTGGCTATGGAGTGGCTGGAAATCCAACTGAATTAGGCATTGATCAAAAGCTGGGATACTTGCATATTAAGTATGTATGTACTAGCAAAGGCTGGTGGTAGTTCTGGTGATACTTCTGTACAAATAAATACAACCTTGGTTTCGGAACCTAGGCATAACGATACCCGACTCTGAGTATTTCCCAAAGGTTCATTTGCTCACTATGCATGACCGCCAATTCACAGCTGAGCCCGTCCTTCCAGCTTCCTCTTTCTCCTCTCAGCTTTAACTAGCTTCTGAAGCTTAAGAGCCTCCTCATCGCTGAGTTTCGCATCGACCTTACTTTCTGGCGCAGCAGCCTTTTCAAACAGCTTAGCACCCAATGCGTCTACCAGCTTGAGCACGCGCGTGCTGACCGTGGCCCCATCGCGTCGGTTCTTGCCCTCTCGTCTACTGGACGCGATACGCTCGATGAAATCCCATAGCTTGCCAGAAGCGAGCAGTGCGCCCGATTCGGGGTCGCGAGGCGCTCTCCACTCAGAAGCCAAACATAGGCGTGGTGGCGATTTGGTGTCTTTTGACTTGACTGCGTATATAATGCCTTCTTCTTCGAAGCGCTGATAGCTGTTCTTGATCGTCTCTCGGTTTACGGCTTCGAAGTAGCTGAGGTCCCCTTGGTGATATAACGTTTTGCCAAGCTAGAACATGGCCAGTCAGTAACTTTGACTAGGTGTTAGCCAGGACAATATCTCAGAAACTTACCAGTTGCGCCGAATTGTGAGCTTGGGCGATGTCGATCCATATTTCTTCCTTCTGGTGGACTGGTGGTGTAAGTCCCATCAACGACGTGGCTGCCAGCCAGCTCGATTCAATAAAAGGCCAGATCAGAAAGCAGTAGAAGTCGTAGTTTTCTCGGCCAGCCAGCCTCTCCTCGTCAGAGAGGCCGATGCTGCATATAGCTCCTTTCTCATCTCTCTGCAACCTGATAACTCGGTCGTTCTCCAGCCCAACCAGAGTCTTTTCAAGATTCGCTGCCAAGCCTTCGCTAGGGAATATGAACTCGCCGCGGAAGAGCGACGAGAGGAATAAAACTTGTTCTCGGAGAGCTGTGTATGATATCTCCTGATGCGCCGGACCGCCACCTTGCTTGACTCTCGTGTACATGCTGACGCTCACCAAGGCTTCTGAGATGAATAGATGAATCGTCATGTTGCGATAGAAAGAAAGTTGGAATCGGTCTACTGCGTAATAGGTAGGCTCCGCCAAGCCCTGGACTTCTCCTACGAGGTCCTTACCAAGCACCTCTAAGCCGCGCCTGACCACATCCTCCAAGGGCGCATTTCCAAAGTGAGCAACACGGCCCCCTTTAGCGCGTATGCGTGCTATTAACCATTCAATGCGTCGGAGCAATTCTGATTTGCCCACACCACGGCCTCTCAAGGTAAGGAGCACTGTGCCGATAAGGGCAGTAGGCATGACCACTGACACATCGTTGATGTCGGAAAGAACCTTGTAGCCCATTGTCCTCAGTAATTTCTGTCTCAGGATGGCATTTTCCGGTGTTTTCGAAGTCAGATCTTCCGCGCCTGGAGATCTATTGAGCTTGGTCAACTGTTCGTCAATGTATTTACGTAGACTCCAGGGCTCGTGGAAGCGAACATCGACCCTCCCTAATTTCAGGGACAGGACAGACGAGCCACCACTGAGGAAGTCAGCCAAGTTCTCTTTCTTTTTTGGGACGCCCAGGAGCTCCGTGACGTAGCCCTCAGTCTCGATGACTTTGTCATACTGCGTGCTCACGGGGCAGATGATGGCATCTTTGACTCGGCCAGATAAGATGCTGTCTAATATAAAGCTCAAGATGCCGAATTTAGGAGGCAACAATTTGCCCGTGCGCGATCGACCGCCCTCTATAAAACATTCGAAGTTGTAGCCGCCTTGCAGCATCGTGTCTATGTAAGCTTGTACAAGAGTTGTATACAGGGTATCATTACCGAAAGACCTTCGAATCCACATGGCACCTTTTGATGTGAGTAAAGATACTAGGCCGTGACGGGCAAACGGGATGGATGCTCACCAGCATGTTGAAGAAAACTGCCAACTATGGGAAAGTTCAGATTATCTCCCGCCACAACAACAGGCAAGGCTAGGCCCAAACGATAACATATCAGTTGCATGGAGACATAGTCGACATGCGAACGGTGAGACGGCAAGAATATAATGCTTTGTTTTTTCCTTTCGGCCTCCTCGGCTACCTTCCTCAGCCGTAGGACCTCCTCACTGGACACATGAATACCTTGATGATGAAGCGTTTAGTAACAGAGCCACTGGGATGCGCTAGACGAGATGGATGTTGCACCGCTGACCTTGGTGGTAAGCTCGCGTGAGCAACTGCGTGACCAAATAGTAGGCTCCTCTAATGAAAGTCTTGCTCTCGAACTTGCAGATCATGTCGTCCGTCATCTTCTCGGCGACATCGCGTATCCCGGATTCGATGACGGCCCGTCTATGCGCGCGCTTGACGGCATAGTCCTTGTCGTCTTTCCTCAGCCAGCCTTCCTTCTCCTCGACTTGTAGGCGCTTGTCGGCAAGCTGGGCTATGCGATTCTGCAGCAAGGGCGCAGAGACGACCGCGTTCTTCATCTGTTCCGAGAAGCCGGAGTAGTAGATGGGGCGGCCGATGATGTTGTCGTAGGCGCGCCAGCCGGTGCCGGACACGTAGAGGGAGACCTCGCGGAGGAATCGCAGCGGCTCGGAACGGAACCGAGCCATGTTCTTCATCAGGGCCTCTTCTTCATCGTGGTCGTCGGGGCGCGGGGTCTCGACGTAGCTCCGTGGCTGCAGGGTGATCTGGTCGCCCAATATCTGCAGGTCAGGCGCCGAGTCGCGCGCTGTATCGTCATCTTGGGACATGATGGCGATCTCTCAGCCGTAACTGGCTCACTTCTCACTTCTCACTTCTCACTTCCCACTTCCCAGATGTTAAGTTAACAACACGAAATCCTCCAGTCTTCTACTACGGTGGCTGCAGCGGCAGCATGGCTGTGCTAGGCGCAACTGGTCGGAGCTACCGTGACGAGTGACTTGCACGATGATAGGAGAAGAGTTAGGTTATGCAGTCTCGGGGGGACCAATTGTAATAGTCCAGATTTACCAAACAAGTTTCTGGAGCTTGCGATGACGAAGAACGAGAGGATATTGGTCGGAGAAGGACCTCGGGAGAGAGACATGTTGGTAGACTCCCTCCTCTATGGGTTAGCGTGTGTAAGGCACGCTATTAGTCTGGCTTGTGATCCGGGGTGGAATCAGTACTATGTAGGTACT
Source organism: Xylaria sp. FL0933 (assembly GCA_022578765.1). NCBI lineage: Eukaryota > Fungi > Ascomycota > Sordariomycetes > Xylariales > Xylariaceae > Xylaria > Xylaria sp. FL0933. The sequence continues at coordinate 214,931 of MU389783.1, read as the reverse complement.
GATGGAACCGGCCAAGGTCTGGAGTATGGGACATGGCAGGGGTACATATGTACCTACCTACCTACATATAGGTACGGACTACTGCTACGGAGTACAGCGGTAGTACCATTAAATATTTCACCCCACTAACTATCTGCAACAAGGTTCAGCTAAGCTACGTCGACAAATACCTAGGTAGATATACATTCACCCAGCTTTTTTTTTTTTTTGTTGATGAGACATCGCTCAGCATATCGAAAAGAAAAAGAGAAAAAAAAACAGGAATGCCACCAAAAGACGACGATACCCAGTCGCCAACGCTCGACCTGCTGCGTCGCGCCCACAGCCCAGACAGTGTCAAGCGAATATTCTCAGACAAGATCCAACACCGGCCTCTCTTCCTGAAGCCAAGCTCCCCTCCGCCCTCGACCGCACGCGACGCCCGGCGCGCGGCGCGCAACGAAAGAAACAAGCGCGCCAAGGTACTGAAGCCGAAGCCACTATCCGCCCGCGAGCGCCGGAGGCTCCAGCTCTATCATCTCCCCAAGGAGGGCCGGACGTACTCTATCTTCGCGCCTCTCCACGACCTCTGGGTCGGCTACATCCGCGAGATGCTGGGGAGTGAGCTCTACAATGGCGGCCAGGGTGCCGCTGCGAAACTCAGCGCCGCGGATTTTCACGGCGCTGAGATCGAGGTCTCCCGGAGCCGATGCCCGAGCCGCGTAGGTGTCCGGGGCCTCGTCGTCAAGGATTCGCGCTTCACATTCGAGATCATCACTCGGCAGAACCAGGTCAAGACCCTGCCGAAAGAGGGAACCCTGTTTCGCGTTCACATCCCGGCGCCCGAGGCTGGTCCGGGTCAGAAACCGTTCCGCTTTGAGATTCATGGCGATCAATTCCAGCATCGGTCTAGCGATCGCGCAAACAAGAAGTTCAAACATCACTTCTTGAAGAAACTGTGAATGGGCCTCATATGAGTAGTGAGAAAGATGAGGGAATCTACACCTGCGCTCGCATGGCCTACTACCCGAGAAGCTCATCTATCGCTTTGCAAGAGCATATTCAACAGTTCGTCACCAAAAAAATCAAAGAATGTGCGTGAGCCTAACAGATGAGTATTCGTCTCGGCAAGTGCTGATCGTAGTGCGCAGAAGAAAGAAGGTGATATTGATACCGTATGCTCCACGATGCCTTGCTCGCGAGCCGTTTCTCGAGCATGTCTCTACACTCCGCGAGGCACAATACGGCGACGGACTATTATCGTGGCAGCATACTTCTGAATGCTCAATTGCATAGAACTGTGGACTTCATGCGGTGAATTGCCTGATAGGCTGCTAACCTTCAGAGCCCGGTCGTCCTACCAGCATCGACGAGTTCGGGAGTGATTGGGCGTATTGCGGTCACGAGCGCCCCTACGCACACGCAATTCACTAGGCCATACAGTTCTACGCTTGGAAATACAAAGAAATGCCCGTAGAGACCATGAACGTCCTCCTGCCAGGCAGTCTCTGCAGATACTAGACAGGCAGTTAGAAGCTACCATGCTTGCCAGGGATCTCGTGTTACAAGAGCATATATATAGAACGAAGCAGTAAAAGGTAGCCCAAGGCTTGGTTTAACGCGAAAGACGCTGCTACTTAATCTACCCAGAGCACGGTATTTCTAGGCGCTATACTCATCTATACTCAGCTACGACCAGAGGACTAAGTAGTAATTAGCTGGGATACTTTCGACGGGAAATAGGTCTTAAAACCAAGTAGCCAACACTGCTACAACTTTACAACTTACTACTTAGCATTCAAGTTCGCATACTAGCTAGCTAGTTGAAACTCAAAGATTACATATCCTGTCTTCAGTACCTGCGTTGTAGGCTAGGTACGGCGTGATATCTCAGATAGTAACAAGTGTTGACTAACATGTTCTCACGAAGAGTAACTGGTCCTTTACACCTCGTTTATACACCATGCCAGAATTGCACTCTGTTTACACAACGTAGCCACCACCGCAACCATGCTCAATGGGTGACAATAGCCCTACATACATATCTACATCTCCTACTTCGCCTAGGTAGTTTGTTTCATCTGCCTCCCACGCCAGATCTTATGTAGACCATTCAAAGAGTACACATATATATATCCCGTCTCCAGATCCCGATCAACTGAATGATGATACAGACCTCCGGCCTCTTTCTAATCCGATTGATGTCCCGTCTGATATCTCTATGGCATTCGTACCCGTGACTAATATCGTGTAACATCAGATATGTCTATGAAATAACACTATAGCTAAAGAAGACAAATCTGCTGCCTCCCGCAAACGCCTAACGTAAACCCTGAATCACGCCCAGAACCCTGTGTCTCCTAGCAATAGACGAAGACCGTACTTTGTGTGGGTACTATTTTTAATGCTTGACTCCGCCGACATGAGCTGACGAAAATTACAACTCATTTACAACCAAAACAAAACATGCCCAGCAACTGAGGGTACCAACATGTCTACGGTGAATATATATATACATATATATAAGAACGTCAAGGGTAACTGAAGACCCTTGCAGTAGGTTATGGAAATTGTCATAATAAACCATGCGAGTGGTAAGGATTTGACCGGCTCGGAGGCTCGTACCAGTTCTGGTACGGATGATTGGGCAGGCTGAAGTCCGCGAAGCTAAGTGGATTGATGCGTACGGGGCGCGAGGCGGATGTGGCAATGACAGGCTGCATCTGTTGCGGCGCGGCAGTAGCAGGGACCTGGGTGACGGGCGCCAGCATCATCTGCTGCTGTGGTGCGGCGGGAGGCCCTGACAAAGTCTGCCCCGAGGCGACGGAATGTTTACCCATTGCGTTGCCCGGTGGCACCAACCGCTGGGCCGTAAGACTCGGTTGATTCATCTTCTCCCAGCCCCATCCTTTCTTGAGTCCCGCGATAACACCAGCGAGCTTCCATCCGGTCTCACGGTCAATGCGTTCGAGGATCGCGACCACCTCCTGCTGCTCGGCGCAGTCGCTTAATACCTCTGACACGATGACGAGAGATCGAATAGATACGGAGGCCACGCCGCGGTCTTTATTGTGAGCCACGATGCCGCAGACCTGATGGGCGTGGTATCGTTGCGCTGCGTGCGAGTCTTCTGAGTCTTTTGAATCGGACGGGTTGACTTGAGTCAGGATGCATAGCGCCATATGGTAATAGAGCCTACCTACTACGGCGGCTCTTTTAATAAGCCTAGAGATAGACAATTCGTTCAGTCATGGTTCATCCGGTTGAAGGGACAGTACGTACCATACGTTAGGGAATAGCGACTTTGTAGACCCTGTCTGTTGGGCAGGATGGACGTAACCAAAGGGATGCATAGACCTTGGGCACACTCTGTTCCACTCTTCGCACCTGGTCTTGAGATAAGCCCACTCCTCCATACGCGCCTGGACGCGGAGCTGCTCGTCGTGTGGGCTCGGCTCCTGAAATTTTGGGATGCTGGCGCGAAAGTTGGCTATTTTCGCGACGATGAAGAATATGCGATGAACCCAGACTTCTTCGCTTCCAGTATCCCTATCTGTGTCGAAATCCATGTTTACGCCCCATGTTTCCGGGTCCCAGGCCGTCTGCCAGTTGAAGGCGAGGCACGAGAGGAGTTCCATGCCCACGTTGAGCCAGAAACAGGCCGCTCCAAGGCCAGTGCTTTTTGCGTTCCACCCGCACTCCCGAATCAAGGCTCGGGCCCCGGCGATGTGACTCATTCGCTGTGTCGGCTTCTCGCTCATTATCTCGTATACATTGAGAACAACAGCGGTAGTTGCGCATTCTGCTGTGTTACGCTCCGGGTTCTGAAGACTCCGTAGAAGTTGAGTTGTTGCTGTGTCATAGTAAAAGAGCGCTTTCTCATCGCTGTACTGTTGGGTCAGAGTCAAATGCTTTACACCACAAGCGAGGAGGGCATTGAGAAGCATTGGACACTTGAGCGCGTGATAGGGGATCAGGCGCGAAAAATGTTTCTCTCTGTCAAGACTATCCATCCATAGCCCGACCTCTGAGACAAATACTTGCATGAAGTGTAGCTCCTCTAGTGAATTGAGGTATTCGCGCTCTCCTGATTTGTCTCTGGGTGGTGTCATCATGCCATTCCCAATGCCACCGCCAGTATCTCGATTCTCCGGTTCGGTTCCCGTGACCGCTGAGGGCGGTCCATTATCAGTCACACCAGCAACAGTTGGTGCTGTGGAGATATCGTTACTCCTAAAATGTTGCTGAGAATGATATCTAGTGTCCATATCCTCGGCTGGCGTAAATGCATTAGACATGATGTTCCCGTATCCAGTCGCACTCATCGCTGGCATAGAGGGTCCATACGAAGTGCCGCTGCTTTTGCGCGAATGTAACTGAGCATCCAAGAAGAGCTCTGGGTGTGTCTGGCCTCGCTCATTGTAGTAAGCACTCTGGGGTTGACGCGTTAAAACAGAGGGCTGAGTTTCTGTGGTGGTATGTAACTCCGTCTTCGTTACTGGCTGGGAAACTTTTTGCAGGGCCGTCTCGAGATACGCTTCCTGAGGTGGAGTGGCAAGTTGAGCATCCAACTTCGCATATCTCCCCAAGCCACCCTGATACTCTGAAGCAATCAGGCGTGATTCATCTTGGAACTCCACTGCCTATTGTTAGCTATAATGTCATGGAACCTGATAAAGAGATTGGGAAAGTACGACGCACCAATCCATTCGTCAGGGTGTGGAACAATGGGAGGCTCCTTGCATGTCAGATCAATAAAGTTTAATCTGATACCACGTTTACACTCCCGATTGCTTTTGCGGCAGTTCCTGCAGTCAGGTGTCTCCTCGTCACACTTCAGATGCCGTTCTCTGCAGGTTAGACACCCGGTACGGACTCTCTTGCTCTTAGCTGGCATCATATCCAGGGCGCCTGCCTCTGAGCCCTTTTCGGCCGTCTTGAATCGTCGAGAGCCCAACCTGAGCCGCTTCTTTCTCTCTGATGGCGACGTCTCGAGTGGCTCGATTCCCAAGCCGCTAGTGACGGTTCGCGACGGCGAGGGCCTCTCGGCATGCTGATGTGCGAGCAGCGCGGTCGCGCCAAATTCTCTGGCCGGTACGATCACGTTCGGCGAGGCGGCGTCGGCAACCGCCAGAACTGCAATAAAGCCGTCCCCTGAGAGACGGGATGGTGCGAAAAGGGTGAAGTTGAAATATAGGCGCACTCAACCACGAAGACCTGGGCCCAACGATCACAGTTGCTTGCAAGTACGACAACAGAATAATGGAGGCCCGAACAAGCTTGCGCAAATGATACCTGCGCGCTTCCTTTCTCCTTCGCACCGAGGTTCGTAGGATTCAGACGACCGGGACAACCAAGGACCGAGCGCTCATGTCAAAGCTTCCGGGCTGTGGATAAAAAAGCCAGGGTGAAGCGTGGCAACAGGCGCAACCAGTGTATCCCGTCGGCACTGACAGAGGAAATGCTTCCGGGTACCTGGTAGAGTAGTAGTGCGGGTGATGATGCACGTATAGAAACCGGTATGCGGTGAAGGCCTCGAATGCCTCAAATCTCAAGAGCCTGGCAGGGACCTTTGGACGAGCCGAGTAGGACCTTGCTGCAGAGACGCGGACGGCGTGGCACCCATCAGGAATGGGAACTGGTAGACGCCACCCACTTGGCAGGTAGATGACTCTTTATCTCACACACCGACAAGACAAGACCGGAGCAGATGGACAACGCGTCTGATGAGCATGTATACCTGTTAACGTAGGTGGTGTACGCAGAACGAGCTAGGCAGTCTAGCTTAGCTTTCGAGGCGATATCAGCGCTGGTGAAGGTTGCTATCTGGAGATAGCTATCGGCCTCACGACAACGGATGAAGATCAACTGGCGAGGTTTTCCAGACTCTTGTCCATGTGGTCTGCGCGAGAATGCCCTCAGACAACGGACAGCGACCCCCTGGCAACTCGTCATGAATCGGCAAGGTTCTAGGTTATGGGCAAGGAGCAGATCCCGGGGACAGGGTCCGGGGACAAGGGATAATGGATGTACGCCACTACTGTACTAATATACCTACCCAACCAGGTATGGGTATACTACCTACGTAAATGCCAGTGTGCGAAGAGAAAGCATCAAGATCGGACGGATTGTCTGTGGCGCTCAACCACTCATTGACTATCTCCAATCGCTGGCCAGAGTCAGTGGGAATGGTTATATTAGCTGAAAGTGCCTTACCAACCGGCATGACCAAGACATTACCTGCTTGTGCTTAACTTTAGGTAGGGTAGTACTGGAAAGTGCACCGAGGTAAAGTACGCTAGCTCCCGCCAACATGCTACTGAGACCTACCCGCCTACACTAAAACAGCAAGCACTCTTGGGTACGTAAGGTACCTGATTACCTTAGGTAGGTACTTAAAGTTCAGGAACAGCGTGGGATGACCGGGTACTTGCCTGGAGCTGGTAGTCTCCAGGTGCCTCTATGACACGATTGGTTATTGTGGCTTACATCCGGGGACCAGTAAGATCAGCGGAACGTCAAGAAACTACAGTACCTAGTACCTACCAATAATAGATACCTACTTAAGTATGTAGTAATGCCTTTCTCATAATCTGTGCGACCCGGGAGCGCTGCAAGCCAGACCACAACTTGACGCATTCGATAATAATGGCTCGTATCGTATGTATAGAACGCTCGGTAAGCGCTGGCAGTCTAGCGTCCGGCCAACATTTCCATTCCGCTACGACTGCTGAAGAAAACCCTCGGTGCGCAGAATGCGCACCGCTGAAGTTGTTTCAGTTCTATTGCGACTCTTCCTCGGTTGGTGCTTTTCCTACAACTCCTAGACATACTGGAAGTAGCATGCAGTCTTGCGTATAGCAAAATCAGGGATGCCCCAGTGCCGCCCGGGCTCATCCGCTGTATCTACGCTTAAAGATTCGAGTGCTGTCGATACCTCAGATATATACATTCCGGTAGCGCACTACCGGTATTAGCGTGCCGCACTGTAGCTCGTGGTAAGCCCAGTTTCGGCTTGACTTGCTTGCTCAAAGCAGGTTTTTAGGAGGTAAAGCTTCAGGGCCCCGGCCAGAAACAACATTCCAACCAGGGATCCCGGGTGGGTAGATTGGTATTTAAGGTAGATAGATACCGTAGACAGATACCGTAGACAGATACTCAGTATGTAACGATAACCTATTGAGTAATCTATCTGACATTGCCAATCACTGTTTGCAATGGCAACACCTACTTGCCGGAGACAACCAATGAGAACACACGAAAATGAACCCTAGAGCTCGACACATCCACGGCCATTCGAGATTCCCATCTCTCATCTTACCGTTGCTCCTTTTATTCGCCCATATCAGTAATCTTTTCCACTCTCGATTACCGCATATCCCCTCCAAAGGAGACTTGATCAGCCGCGTCGCGCCCCCACCGGGTGTCTGTAGGCCCGAGCAAATGGTTCGATTATTGCTTTTCCCTAGCAGCCTAGGCGCGTGAGCTAAGCGGCCTCGATCGACTCATCGACAGCGCGCGATTACGGTAGCATCGATGTCCAATTCCGGGCGGTAGGCTACCTCCCGCTCTCAAGTCGGCATGTGTAGATGGACGTAAAGGGAATGTCTGATGCTGGAGCTGTCCTGATAATATCCAACGCCTCCCTCCTCCTTCCGGTCAAGGGTATCCGTCGCGACAGATGCGAGGAAGGAGGGGAGGAAGCAAGGGGCTGAGGCGCGGCTTCGTGTCGGTTAGTCATGCACCCGGAGGCTGAGCGTTTGGTTTTCGGTCTATCCTGGCAGCAGATCAATAACATCCCGACATTCCAGATCCCGCCAGGACTATAGATTACGTGTAGAATATTTGTAGAATCAATTGGCCCGCGACAGGCCGGGATAGTCGCTAGAGACACACGACAGTGCAGCACGTTCCGAGCGGGCATGCACGTGTATAAAGTGCAATATACCGAGTAATTAAGACTCTTTATATACCTGTTTATGTTAAGCTTAGGAAACTGCGTTGGCCGCCAAGTGGCTTCAGTCTGAGCTTGCTGGTCATGCCAACACCCGAGTGCAGGGATGTGCGGCGGCGGCGGCAGCGCCGGGATGAGAGACGAATTGCTCGCTTTTCCCCTACCTACTGCTCCCCGAAAGTCTCCAGATCTTGCTGGCAGCCGTTCTGACAGCTGCTTTTGCTGGGGCCGCGCCCGGCGGATTTTCCTGTGATGCTCCGACGCCGACCCCTCTCATCGCATAATCTCGAAGAGATCATAGAAGCATCTGAGATAATTATAAGCATGAGCTTATAAAAAGTCGGCTGCTCATGAGTTATCCAAGACATAGGACGAAGGGTTAAGGTGAAAGAGTCAAGTAAGCAGCCGCTTGCCAAGGACGGAAAGATTCCAAGAGATCAGAATGCCTAATCGGTTGGTGACCTCCAGATGCTGTGTTGGCTTTATACGTAAGTCATTTATAACACCACTGGCAGTTCCTATCGTCGAAGCCGAGAGCGGGGCACGAGAATCGGCTCGAGTTGAACGTGGTGCAACATGCATTCTGTTCATTAATTCTCAAATGAAGTGATTATAACTGCCGGTGTTCATTAGCTGCAATTCGATGCGTAACAGGACTCTGCATGGCGGAAGTAAGACGGCGCCAAAGTAATGGTTCAGGTACTTGCCTACAACGGAATGAACAGAGGTATACCTACATACATAGTATGTACTTAATATACATCATGATACTCTACCTGAGGAGGTACCTAGGTAGCGTACTGTACTAGGGCAAAAAGGAATTGTTCCGATTCGCTTATCTCGCTACCCACTCTTAAGCAGCTACCTTAGGTAGCTAGAGACCGAGGGCGGCAAGTTTTGGCGAATGGTGATGATCTCAAGTGCAGACAAAGCATCATAGCCAAACATGTGATATTCTCATGCTCAAGAGCTCTACGTCGGCGACTACCCAATTTGGAGAGAACGATACATAGGAAAGACTGTTACCTTAAATCAAGTGGACGAACGAAGGGACGAAGTCTAATCTGTCAGAATGCCTCAACAGGATGCAGCGCAACCCAAATCCGTGCTCCGGGGCCATCGCACTCAAGTGCACGCCACCACTTTCATCCGACAGAACCAACGTCTTGCATCCGGTGACGCAGATGGCTTTGTGGTTTTATGGGACCTCACAATCATGCGGCCTCGGGCCGTCTGGCGCGCTCATGCCGGTGCGATACTGGGCATTTCTGGTTGGGGTGACGATAAGCTCATAACGTAAGGCTTCCTACACATTCCTCCTACGTAATCTATGGCGACAAAATCTGGTGGGAGTGAAAGGAGACTGAATGCCTATTGTTCGTATCTTTAGGGAAGGGAGAGACAACCACCTGATAGTCTGGAAGGTTACGACCGCTGACGAAGAGAAGTTGAGTATGGATCTTCCTCTGGACGAGTCTGCGCCTGAGCGTCCACAGCCGTGGATTTTACACATCCTGGAAATCAATACTATGAACTTTTGCTCTTTCGCTCAATGCCCGTCAAAGCCAGAATCACATCCAGCCATCTCCGACGAGCTATTGATATCAGTGCCCAATACACTAGCTACAGAGGCCGTGAGTTAAGTTCTCTCACAAAGATAAACAAGCTTTGACCACAGCCACAGGTCGACATCTTCCATCTGCCAAGCCAAAACCGGCAGGACACTGTACATCTAGGGAGTAAAACCGAGAAGAAAGGAATGGTGATGGCCCTCTCTCTGCTCTGGCGACATGGATCTCTATTCCTTCTGGCAGGTTATGAGAATGGTGTCGCCGTCGTCGCGCGGCGCAGGCATGGTGGTGCTTGGGACATTCTTTACAAGTATCAGGCGCATAGCCAGCCGGTCCTATCACTCGATTTCGGCCCGGACAAGGAATATTTTCTTACGTCTGGAGCCGACACTATCATTGCAAAACATCCTATCCCGCACGCGAACCCTACCACACCACTGGTCCCCGTCTCTGTGATGGCAGAAGCGCCCAAGGCCGAAGATATCAGTCAAGAGCCAGAAGAGCCGAGACAGCAGCCGGCTGATTCGAAACCTTCGCTTTTATCTGCAGGGCTTGGAGCCACATCCGTCCCAAATACTGAACCTACGCCACGTGGCCTTCCAAAGAAGGTCACTAAAGCGGAGAGTTCACCGCTGAAAACAATCGACACCAAACACTCGGGGCAACAGGGATTAGAAATCCGTTCCGACGGGCGAATCTTTGCGACGGCGGGTTGGGACTCTAAGATCCGCGTGTACTCGGCTAAAACAATGGCCGAATTAGCTGTATTGAAGTGGCACAACGTTGGTTGCTACGCCATTGCTTTTGCTGTGCTACAGAGTGGTCATCAGAATGCTCCTAACGACTCAGGAGACAAGTCCCAAGAGGTTACAGCCCAACAAGAGACAAGATCCTCTGGCAACCTGAACGTCAATGAAAGTCACGAAATCGCTGGAATCGCTTCCATTCGGCCTGGAGAGCTCAGCGTCAAAGACAGGAGGATCAAGATGGCCAAAGAAGCACACTGGCTCGCCGCTGGAAGCAAAGACGGCAAAATCAGCCTTTGGGACATATATTGACATCGATATATCACGCCGATGCCATGAAATGCATTGAGGATCATATGCCGAGCCAGATCCATGCCCAGTACCACCATTTTATCTCTAGAATTGTTCTATACCACCATAGCTCTTGCCTCGTGGTGCTCTTATTCCATGCAGTATAAGCATCTAGAATCTTCGCTATTCTAATCTACAACTTGGTTGCGACCAATTAGGAGAGTTTGGTGATAATATCCTCATTGGCATCCTTCTTCATCGACGGGTCTGATTCAACCTCCGCAGGGGGCACAACGATCCCATACTTATCGTATGGGAAGTTTGTGAGATCTGGGTAGTATTCAGCCCAGCCATCGTCATGTTCGCCAAGTTGGTGAAGATCGACTTCGCCCGCCTCTCCCATGCGACCCGCCAAGATATCTTTCTCGCGCCCTTCGTACTCCTTTTTCAGCATAGGATGCGGGGCCCACACCACGCGCATGCCGGCTCTTCGGCCAGCTTCCACGCCCGGCACGCTATCTTCAAACACCAGGCATTCTTCCGGTGTGATAGGCTTCTCTCCCTCAGGCAGACTGTCATTGATAGTCTTGAGCGCGAGAAGGTAGATGTCGGGCATGGGTTTTCCACGACCTGGCTGGACCCGGGGGTCATCTCCAAGTACACGGCGGTGAGATTCGAAGACGGCGAACAACTCGGTCCAATTGGTGGTCTTCACAGCGAAATTCGCCGAATTGCTGCTGGTGGCAAGCGCGATGTGAACCCTGTGGCCCTGACCCTGCCCCTCGGGTTTCTCAAACCAACGAGTTCGACCCAGGTTGGCCAGGAGCTGCTCGACTCCCGGCAGGGGTTTGGCGTCTGGGAAGTGCTTGAGTTGTAGAGCGGAGTACTGGGCCATGTATTCTGCCTCAGAAATGGGTAACTTGGCCCAATGGTGGAGGAGAGCGTTTGCATCAGGCCCCGGTCGCCCTTGCAGACGTGCCTTGATAGACCATGGAAGATTTGGGCGTCCATACTTCTCGAGTATCATGTTAAGGCATAGCGTGTAGATATCTTCTGTATCAAGCAGTAGTCCGTCCATGTCGAACAGACAAGCCCTTACGGGCGGGAAGCTAGAATAGCAACTACGTTAGCTGGATCATGGCACTTTCAACCATTCTAGCGTCCAGCGTTGAGAACCACCCTTGCAGGTACGGTAAACTTACTCAGTTCGAGCAACCATTACCACTAAAGAAATGAAGAGAAGATATTGTAAGCAGAGATATATGAGCTCGTGGATATTGTTTAAAGGGCGACCCACAAACTAATTTCGATCCTATTACTCAGGTACCTTAGGTAGACACTTATGCGAGATTCTCAAGAGGTAGTAGTTACCTCCCAGCGGTCTGGTCTACCTACCTACATAAGGTACATACCTTACCAAAGTCTTCAACGACAGAAATATCGGTAATTTCTATGGAGGGGTACTTGTCAGACCAACACCCCACGACCGAGGGCGATTGATAAAGCGATAAGCCCCTCCTCCACGCTTTGAACCCTAGCTTAGGTAGTCTCAGTCTACTAGCGTAGCGCTATACCTAGCTCTACTGTCTGAAGCAGTCAATTGATGACGCACAGGCACATATGTACCTAGGTAGGTAAGGTAGATCAAGATAGAGGTACTGACACCAGTGCAACTCTAAATTACCTCCATCCTTGCTCCACGACGACGACACCGAGCAACACGATGCCTGAGCCATCAATAGGGCGGGATTCTACCGAGGAAAGGCAACAGTCAAACATCGATCCCCTCCAGAGCAAGGTTCAGTCTGCCGAGGACGCCGAAGACGCCGAAGAGTCGACATCACCGCCTAGATTTTCACCAGAGGAAGAAGCGGCATGTACATAGTCCAAGCTCTTTCACTGCTATCCTCGTGCTAATAACTCGTCTCTCTCATAGAGTCTCGTAGATGAATCCAACGGGAAGAAATTGGAAGCAAACGCCCTGTTCTCATCCGCCAAATTCGAAAATGCCATCGTCAAATATGCAGAGGCCACAGCGATCTGCCCCCACTATCTCGACTACGAGCTCGCCGTGCTCAAGTCGAACATTGCCGCCTGTCACCTGAAGCTCAAACAGTACAAGGAAGCTATACAGAGTGCTACCGAGTCGCTGGAGAGTTTGAGCCGCTCTGAGAAAGTTACGCTCGAGTCCGCCGAGAAACCGAGCGAGGACGCCAAGGGTGAGGACGGGGCGGACGATGAACCGGAGGAGGAAATTGTCAGCGCCGGTGCCCAGAAGAGCGCTCCGGCTATCGTAAAAGAGACGGATGCCCAACAGGCTGCTCGTAAGCGACAGGATGATATTTTGAGGATAAAGGCCAAGGCCCTGATGCGTCGTGCCCGCGCAAGGAGCGAGCTTGGCGGATGGTCCAATCTGTCTGGCGCCGAGGAAGACTATAAGACCCTCTCTACCATACCAATCTTGTCCAGCACAGATGAGAAGATCGTCCGCGCTCAATTACGAGCCCTCCCACCGAGGGTCAAGGCAGCACAAGAGAAAGAAATGAGTGAGATGTGGGGGAAGCTGAAGGATGTAAGTGATGTACTCTTTCCCGCAACCTGGTGGTATCATGGGGCAAACAACCTTCAATAGCTGATTGTCTTGGTAGCTCGGCAATGGTATCTTGAAACCCTTTGGCCTCAGTACCGATAATTTTCAAATGGTGAAAGATGAGAAAACTGGTGGTTATAGCATGAACTTTAACCAAAATTCAAAACCTCAGTGACGTTGTCGTCCCTTATTGTCTACTATCGCCTACAGGAATCCATGTGATCAAATTGACCTTGTTGCATGACAAGAGTTGGAACCAGAACTTCCCTAAGCTCATACAACCGCGCAACCGTGAGCTTGGCCAACATATATGTTCTTTGGTAATGTTCATACTGTCTGTCAACTGGTTAGTTGACTTTGATCTGGAATTTCTTGGTAGGCAAATACCTACAGCGATGACGGAGGAAGCTCGAAACCCCTCGGTATTCGGTATCCTACGACATGACGGGATACGTGACTGGATCCGTGAGAAAATAACGATCCAATCAGATTAACTTATCATAAAGATTTTGTGCTCTCAATTGACGTTTGTCAGACGAAGCTGTTGCCAGGAAAATACCATTCTCACAGTTCTCATTAAGATTTCTTCAAGAACCATCGAGGAGAATTGTGTCTCGGGCAATAAAGGCAGACGTTCTTTACTAATACTCAGATTGGCTCGTACACAGCGTTATCTATGACCCCCACGGTGTCAAAATCGTTCCCAGATTGATGTACCAGTGGTAGATAGGCGCACGTATCGTGTATCACTCATTAAGCACGTTCTCACTCGCCGATCACGCCGATTTCCCCGCGTGTGGCTCTGTTTCATTACCGTGATCCCCCAGATGCAGAAAACACTGATACCCTGTATTGTATTGTGTTCTTTTGGATGAGTGCATTCTTATGAGCCTTAACTTGTTAACCAGATTCACGGGTGCAGGTATAGCTTCATCATGCCAACACTCATTGTAACAACAGCCTCCGGTGCATCTTGGGAAGAGGTGGCCGCAGATCGCCAGCGGCATCGGGATGATACATTAGCATCGTTGACACCACCAGCTCAGAGACTGCAAACGGGCGATATACCAATCAATACAACCGGTATCCCCAAGTCCATACTTACACCTGAAGATCTAGAAATCACAGAGAAAAATGTAGAAGATTTAGCGTTAATGCTTGCCTCGGGCCAATGGAGCGCAAAGACCGTCATCCAGGCCTTCCTGCGGCGAGCAGCTCTCGCACAGCAACTCACGAACTGCGTGACAGAGCTCCTCCCTGAACGAGCGCTGAAGAGAGCAGCTGAGCTCGATGACCACCTCGCTGCCACGGGGCAGCCCGTCGGTCCGCTCCACGGGATTCCCATTAGCGTTAAGGAGCATATCGGAATGAGGGGGCTCGATTTGAACGCCGGGTTTATCAGCTGGGTGGGCAGAATCGCGGAGGAGGACGCGCATATACTGCAGATACTCTGGGACGCGGGCGCTGTGTTCTACGTGCGGACCACGCAGCCGCAGACCCTCATGCACCTCGAGACGAGCAGCAATCTATATGGGTAAGTTCCATTCATATTCATCTCATTCTCGCTTCTATCTATATTAGCGAGTATCAGGGGTCTTAGTTACAATGAGAGTGACAAGAGACGGAGATCGAAAGCACAGATAAGTGACTTTCCTAGCTGATTTGCTTCTCGCTTCTCTCCCTTTACACAGCACCACAGTGAATCCCCACAACACAACCCTCACAGCGGGCGGCTCCTCCGGCGGCGAGGGCGCACTGGTGGGCTTCCGCGGCTCCGTGCTCGGCATCGGCACAGACATCGGCGGGTCGATCCGGTCACCGGCCGCTAACAACGGCGTCTTCGGCTTCAAGCCGACGGCGCTGCGGTTGCCCGTGGGCGGGTGGTCTGCCACGATGGCGGGCGCCGATCACATCGTGCCCACGATCGGGCCGCTTTCTACGAGTCTTGAGGGCGTATCGCTGTTCGTTCGTACTATTCTGCGTGCCCGTCCGTGGCTTAAAGAGCCGAGCTTGGTGCCGATTCCGTGGAGGGATGAGGACCAAATGGGTGAGGAGAATGAGCAGAATAAGGGGCGCAAGCTGAGGGTAGGGGTTATCTGGGATGATGGGGTTGTACGTCCTCATCCGCCTGTTGTGGCCGCCCTATCGCGGGTCGTAGACAAGTTGAGAGGGAGTGGTCATGTTGAAGTCGTTGATTGGGAGTGTTGGAAACATGATCTGGCTTGGGAGATCATCGTACGTTATAACTCACTTCTTGTTCTCGATACGACTCCATCTGTAACGAAATTTGAGCTCGCAAACTCAAAGATTCCGAAGACATATGGAGAGGAACCCTATATAACTGATGGAACTGATGGTACTGATTATCTAGGCCAAGCTATATTTCTGTGACGGCGGTGCCGATGAACTAGCGGCCGTCCATGCCTCAGGGGAATCATTGCTGCCTCTTTCGAAATGGATCCTCATCGATAATCCGCACGTGCGAGAACACTCGTAAGTCTCGCACACCTTCCACGCTTTAATTCATAGGATGCCGTAATGGAAACAAAGACTCACTTGTTGCAAATATCTCCAGGATTCCGAGTCTGTGGCAAGCACATCAAGAGCGCGACGCCTACCGCGCTTCGTATGCGGCCCTTTGGAACGAGAAGGCCGTTGACGTGATCCTGTGTCCAGGTCAGTTCGTAAGAGTCTCTTATGTTTACTTCATGAGTCTTAGCAGATTAGGGGACTTCATAAACCCATTACTGAGAATTTGAATAAAAAAAATTGAATTTTTTTTTGGAACCCCTTCCTATTTCTCACCATAAACAACAAACCACTGAATCCAGATTCTGAATAGTCGGTCCAGGCGTCGCGCCTAAACTCGAGACAGCTCGTTACTGGTGCTATACATCGCAGGTAAACATATCTTCTACTCCAGTCGTAGGCTCCCTATACTACTTCTTCCACTCGACTAGCATACCATATTTATACACGCCTTCCCACCTTGGATTCCCCTTCTCGTCGCTCTACTCAGCTCTTCAACATTACACAGAAAACCCTCTGTTAGTATCTAGCTATTAAAACTACATCTATCGCAGTGGAATCTTCTGAACTACCCAGCCATCATATTCCCCACTGGCGTCAAAGTCGGCCAGACTCAGCAAGACAGCGACAACACGCACGAATACCCGGCGGGTTACAAGCCGATGAGCGCCGCGGATGAGTACAACTACAGCTTATGGAAGGAACATGGCGTCGAGGGATATTGGGGTGCTCCAGTATCGTTGCAGCTGGTTGGACGGATGTAAGTTGTTTCCTTCGCTCTCTTCTCTTTATTTCGCTTTCTTTCTCCTTCTCCCTCTTTCCTATTTCTTGTCCTGCCTCAGATTTGTGTCTTCTTGCTTTCCCCTTACACGTAACAGATGTCATGTCTATGAAAACCGTTTCCCGGAATTAACATACTCGCTATCTTAGGTACGAGGATGAGAAGTTGCTTCGTGCGCTAAACACACTACTTGATGCTGCTGGGCTAGCTAAGACATGTTAAGCGGGCTGCTCAAGGGAGATTCAGACTTGACCCAGGTTACAATTTCACAGGCAAGATCGCGTGACATACATCTGCGGGAGTTGAGAATTAGTGCGGTCGATAAGAAATTCATGAACAAACCCTTACTCGTGGCTCATGATTGACCTACTCGTTCCGTATTCATAGTACATTGCGTTCTGAGAGATATCTGGTCCATACGCGGTATCAACATATTCTAAGGCTGGGCCGCGTGAAACCCTTCCGTAGCCGTACGTGTTGGTTCAGTGGAGTGGCTACATTCGGGTATTATGGAGGTAGTACGGTAGTGAACACTAGATTTTCGTTAGGTGAGGACAACTCCTACGATTATCTCGACTAGTTCAGTTTATTACACCGCCATCGCTATCGCTACATTCACGCTAAGCTTAACGACGTGCTTACACATGCCTCTATTACAGCCCACGTCCTTTACAAAGGACTTCATCTCACTTCTTCGAGAAGAAGGACATAATATTGCCCTGGGCACCTTTTCCAGCAGCACCCTTCTTAGGCTTCGCAGCAGGCTCCGACTTGACAGCTGGTTGCTGCTGTTTAGCCTTGGGTGGCGGAGGCGGCGCCTCGTCCTCAGAAAAGGACTCCCAGCCCTGCTCCTGGATAGTGACAAGATACCCTTTCTCGTCCATAATCTGCTTCTTGCGCGTGACGCGGCGCCGGCCCCTTCGTCGACCACCACTCGCGCTCGACACTACCTCAGCTGGCTCCTCAGCCTTCGGCTCTGGCTCGGGTTCAGGCGGTGGCGGCTCTTCGTCCATTGGGTCATCCTCTGCGTTATCTGTAGTCTTCTCGGCCTCTTCTTCTTCGTCGCTTTCCTCCATCATGCGTCGAAGCTCGGCTTGGCGATCTTTACGTGCCTGCCGGGCATTGCTGTCCTCATTTTTGACGCCTGGTATTGGGTCCGCGTCATCCTCTCCGTCGTCTGACATCGCCCCCGTGGCCTGACTATCCTCAGCGCCACTATTCGCGGTAGAAGTGGCCGATGAGTCAGCAGCTTTGGTTACGGGGTTTTTGGGTTTAGCGGCTGCTTTTGCGAACATCTGACCGATGCCCGAGGATCCTTGGCGCTTCAAGGAGGCAGCAGGCGTAGACTTCTTTGCTGGCGCGGATGCGGAGGTCGGCTTTGCGACATCCTTGGGTTCTTCCTTGACAGCTGCTGCAGCAGGCTTCGCTTCTTGCTTGACAGGGGGTTTAGACTCAGTTTTGGGTTGGGATGCCTTGGTCACAGGGATTGTGCCACCTCGGCGCTCTCTCTTGCGCACATTCGGGTTGGCTACGGTACCGTAGACTTTGCTCGCATTAGAGATACTATCCGTTGCGGAAAGTTCGAGTACTTGTCTCGCCGTATCGGTAAGAATCTGAAGGTCCTTAAGCGGATGTGGCGCCAAGCTATAGACATGTATAGAAGCAACTTCATTATACTGTGACAATGACTCTGCAGATTCAGTCAGACATATTAAATTTATCTAGCTCGAGGGCAGGTTCAGATCGAGGCTCACCTTGGAGCTGCTCTTGGCTCACTAAAGAGAGGGTATATGTGGGCACTAGATCAGAGAACGGAGCGTCCGTGGCATCAGACGTCTGAGAGTCGGTCATCTCTACATCTTCATCTTGATGCACTTGTCTACTCTTGGTGCCGTATATTATGTACGTGGCATGCAGTGTGTTGGGGCGCTTATCGTTCTGCCATTTGTGGAAGTCGTAGAGCATTCTACCATGCATCAGCAAATATCTAATCAGAGTCAAGACATCTACACAGTGGAAGCATACTCCTTCGCAGTGTTCACATGAACTTTCAGGGCTCTGCTCAGTAATCGATATGTGACCTTTGCACTGAATCAGCATCGAAAGAGATGGTCAGCCTTGGTGTGGGCGGTACAACTCACAACCTGATCCTCAGTCAGGATCTTCTGGGCCAAATACTGTTTGTAGTCCTCCATTTTGATCTGAAAGACGTTGGCTGCACACCATAAACAGCAAAAAGAGCAAATAATTGGGGGGAAAACGGAAATTGTCAGCGAAGACAAACTTCTGTACCCCAACCCGCTGGTTAGGTACTTAGATATAGGAGTTTGTGAGGTCAGCGAAGCCAAAAGCTAATTGAAGTTTAGAGCGCGTTACAGGGACGCGTTAAGTGGTGGGGCAGAGTGTGAGGTCTACAGGTACTACCCCTGAGAATCTAAGTGCAAAGTAACAAACAGCAACCCATTATCGTCGAATAGTGGGTCATCAAATGAACGAGGCCGGTCTGGGCAAGCGCGTCTTGGATCGCTACAGGATATCATCCTCTTTTGGATGATCTTACAAAAGGTAGCAATTGCCAGTTCAACTACATCATTCTCAACAAAGGCGAGAGCATCGGCATACTCCAAAGACGAAAGGCACAAGAGAGAAAAAAAGAAAGAAATAAACAAAAATTACCAGAGCTGACATGGCAATTCAACGCACCTTTTTCATTCATGTATATAGCTGAAAAGATCACTACGCTCGTCAACCGGAACTGTACAAGCTACCAGGCCAGACCTACCAAAAAAATTGCCCATCATGAGCACCGACGACTTCGACAGCGTCGCCGACTCGACGGATTGGCTATCGACGCCACTATCAGGCCTCTCGGCCGTCGAAGCCGCCCTGCGCTGCCAGATTTGCAAGGATTTCTACAAGACGCCCATGCTCACATCGTGCAACCACACTTTTTGCTCGCTGTGCATCCGTCGCGCGCTCTCCACCGGCGGGAAGTGCCCGCTCTGCCGCGCCTCGGAGCAGGAGATGAAGCTCCGGAGTAACTGGTCGATGGAGGAAGTCGTCGCAGCCTTCACGCAGACTCGATCCGCCGTGCTCGACTTTGCGAGGAGACCGCCGCCCGCACCGACGAGAGATGAGACGCCGAAACGAAAGGCAGACGATATGGAAGTCGAGGAGGCGCGACAGTCGCCAGATAGCTCACAGCGCGCGAGCAAGAGGTTACGCTCCTCAGCCCGTCTTAGCAAGACACGCGGCATGGAAGCCACCGCCGAGGTGGCCCGTCAAGAATCCCATGTCCCCGATCCCGAGCCCGTCTACGCCGAGCCCGACGACGGCCTCGTAGCCTGTCCCATGTGCTGGCGACGCATGAAGCTAGAGCTGGTCGATAGACACATGGATACCTCGTGTCCGGGGAACCAGCCCGATCCGCCACCGCCTCCTAAGCGCGGTTCCTCCAAGCCAATAAGCATAACCAGCGCCTTCGCGCCATCATCCACCTCCGCCTCTAATCCCTCAACTACGACTGCAACATGCTCGCCCGCACTCTCCAACAAGCCACAACAACCAACCCCCGAGCGCCTTCCGGCGCTGAATTACTCGATGCTAAAAGAGACGCAGCTGCGCAAGGAGCTCGCTGAGCTCGGCCTCTCGACGAGCGGGAACCGCGGCGCCCTGGAGCGGCGCCACCGCGAGTGGGTCATGATCTGGAATGCAAACTGCGACTCGCAGCGTCCGCGGCGGCGCGCCGAGCTGCTGCACGACCTCGACGTCTGGGAGCGCACGCTCGGCTCGCGGGCGCCTGCGGCCTCGCGGTCTGCCGCCATGGGCACGCAGATCAAGGATAAAGATTTCGACGGCGCCGCGTGGGGCGTCAAGTACGATAACTCCTTCCGCGATCTCATAGCTAACGCGCGGCGGTCGCGGGCGCGGACACAGGCACAGTCGGATGAAGATGGTAAAGAGAAAGAGGACGCAGTCAACGGGGCGCCTACCTCGAATGAAGCCAGCGGGACAATCAAGCCGACGGTAGAATGTAACGCGCCGGTAGTGCTGGATCCAGGGCAGCCGGTAATTGATCTTGTGAACGATGCGCCTGTTACGACAGCAATAGACTAATTAAAGGAAAAAAATAGAAAGCGAATCAGCGTCCATATGAGCCCTCAGTTTCACCTGGAAGGGAAAAAGATAATAACAAGCCTAATCTCAAATGATATCCGATCCGTATACAGGGTAGAGTGCGCATGTATGTATATAGGGACGCACGCAGCAGTACGGATATTATTGTATTCAAATTAGGTACGACAGAGTATGTGTGTTATAATAGCTACTGGGTCGGGATCTTCTCCGGCTCTTCTTTCTGCGACTCGTCTGCCGTGTCCAAGTGCATCCCGCCAAACACGTTCGCCGCCGCCGTGACGGGCGTAAGCGGTCGATTACTATTGTCTTCACCCAACGGAGCAGCAGCAACGGGCGTAGGGCCGAGTTTCTCGAGCTCGGCCAGTTTGCGTCTCGTTTCCTCGGCCTCCTTCGCCTCCTGGGCTTCCTTCTTGACGCGCTCCGCCTCATCTTCTTTCTTCCGCTCCTCCGCGAGCATAGCCTCAAACTCGTCGTCGACCTCGCCTTCGTCGACAACAGCGGCGTCGGCTCCGACGTCGGCAATGACGTTGCCCACCTCGTCGACCTGGCCCATCTGCTCTCGCAGATCATCCAGCACGGCATCCACTCTATCCGCACCACCGACTTGCGCGTTAAGACTGCGTAACGCGCCTGTGCTCGACTCCATGACGCGAACAAGCTGCACGTTGTCGGCCGCTTGTTGGATCTTCGTGGCCACCTCTTCCAGCTGGTTTAGTGTGGCATGCCGTGTAGTGAGAGTATTCTCAGCGAGCTTCTTCGACTTGAGCGCTGCGAGCGCAGAGACGCGGTTCTTTCTACGAACCGCGTCCAGGGCGGCCAGGCTTAAATCGTCGACACGACGACTGAGCGCCTCGGTCTGGCGCGTTAGTTCCTCCATGAGCTCCTTGAGCGACGCGATGGCAGAGTCTTCTTCTGATATGGTCGCAGTCTCGGCAGGGTCTCGAATCTTGATCGTGTTCCCGTCCGTCGCGAGCACCTGCTTATCTCTCGACAGAAACTTGACGAGAACGTCGAAGTCGTTATCCGATAGCCTCTGCCCGTCTAATAATTTCGCCTCAAACGTCCGCCGAAAATGTGTGCGCGAGAATATCCGTTCGAACGGCGCTATCCTATCCGCCGTGGCGTCTGAAAATGCTTTCGCGACCACCTCGAGATTCTGAAGAACAACGACCACTTGCCCTTTAGGCATGGTATTACTTGATCCGCCCGTCAATCCGATTTGTCGTAAGGCCCACCCTGCCACAGCCCATGGTACTTGTCCCCAGGACTTGTGATATATGCTTTGTGTGGCCTTTAGAAATTGCGGTAGCGGGATCATCTCGCCGCCCGCCATTGCTTCTTGTAGAACTGTGCCCAAGGCCAACGGACGGCCAAACTGTTTGCTCTCCAGACCGCGGAGTAAGGCATCGTCGACTTCGAGGATCAGGTGATTTCGAGCGGGCGACTTTGAAGGCGCATGGCCGGCTAATGCAGCGTTGGACAGCCCGCGCTTCCAGGCAGATACGTTGGCCTCGAATCCATCAGGATTCAGGGTCCGTTGGGGGCGGAAATCAGAGTAGAGGGCGGGGAGACGAGCTCTATCGCGATGTAGATGTTTGTATTAGCTTGTGAAGCACCCCGTAGGTGGGAGACAATACTAACACTGTCTCTGGCACAGAAGGCGCATGGCGGTGTGATAGTACTCACCTTCGGAAGTTAGGATCATGTTGTAAAAGATAATCAAGCAGCTCACTCATAGTGAATGGCGACTCAACAGGCTTTTGTACGTCGAAGCGATACGCAAGTCACTGGAAAAGTAAGTCCAGTCTGAAGTGAAGCGGTGTATGTCTCAGAGGACGAAGGCTTCTAGTACCAGTGTATCAATGCTGCCTATATCATCGCATATTCTGCCTTGGTTTCGAGGCTTCCGGGCCATTCAAAACAAACAACAAACCCAGGAGTGATGTAAATATTTGGATGAGTGAGCTCGAAGTTTAAGTAGAACCAACAAATGTCTCGAAGCCTATTATCGCTTTATCGCGTCTTATCTACGCGACGTCACTCCTCAGAGTAGTGGGGCAAACGCTTGACCAATCTTGTGGTGTTGCCCCCAGTGATGGATCTATGTCTGGTCGGTCTAGCCGCATGGGGTTCCTATGTGGGGAAGATATGGCCGATAGGTACTAACTTGAACACTTATGTACCTAGGTAGGTAAGTTGCGTATATTTTATGTACACCTCGGAAACTTTAAGTTTGTATTACCCAGGTAGACAAATCGAGAGATTCCAACTTCGACGAAGACAACGCTTTCTCATTACATAACGTATCGCATTAAGACTGACCTGAAATGATAAATAGATCATATAATATAGCGTTAAGCTATCATGAACTCGCGTCTCATCTACACGCTAGCTATTATAAAAACTAGGTATCCCTTTGGGGCCCATCTCGGCTCCGTGACTTGTTGCAAGGATAATTCAGCCAATTATATTCAATATTTTATAGGTACCTGAGGCACCAACTATTTTGTATAGTAAATGAAGTCACTTCGTAAACAGCTGTTACATGGCGCTACACCAACAGAGTGCTATGGCCCCCTGGTTTCGGTGTGCTAGTGGCCTTTGGCCAACGTCGCGTTTCCGCCTGGTATAGCCTTCTTATAGATAAAAAAAAAATTATTCAAAAAATAAAAAACAAAAAACAACACGTACTTTAAAATGATACTATTATCTTAAATTAAAACTATAGTTTTAGGTAACATTTCATAGAATGTTATTAAAAGGCTATTTTTTATGTTACGTACACTAAAGTCACTATTGTTAGCAGGGACCGTGTGGGGTCCGAGAAGGTCACGGAGCCGAGATGGGCCCCAAAGGGATATAGTACCTGCTCGCGGAACCAATAGCCAATGTCAAGTAAGCTGTCAAGAAGTATATTGTGAATCTCAACGGACGAGCATAGCATTGACGTAGTTTAAAGGCTGAACCCCGGCAGCCCCCAAGAAGATTCCTCGCTCTGGTATTTATCATCTTTCAGTCTTATTAATGGCCCTACTTGTGAGACGGCTGCGGCATGAGGGCGGATGCTATTAGATGCACGCATTAAAGCGACCGAAGTGGTAAACGTACTTTGATGCCGGACCCCGTATTACAAATCGTCCCAGCGGGGAATTAGGGAGCTCGATATGTCCGAAACCACAAGTTCCGCATAGAACCGGAGAATAGCATTATGTAACTTTCTTCCCGTTACGGCCTGTAGATGGAGGATACGGAGAGTGTGTATAAGTAGTTGACTGGCCTCACTGCCTCGCTACGAGAGGTGATTGAGATCTTTGCACGACAACAAGGATCTAAACATAGCCCCGTATTTCTTTACCTCACACTTCATAATACGGGCCCTGGCACTTCTTAGTCAGACCACTCGTGACGGAAGAAGTAAATCACGAAGATTCGCTCCGGCAATTTGCGGTTTTGACTAATCCCGCACATTTCGCAACAGCTTTCTCAGAAATACACTTCAACTGTGGATAGTGTAACCCATCGTAGAGGAGGAACATCCGAGAAGAACCAACGAAGAAGAAGACTGCTATCTGAAATCTCGGTCGCTTTCGGTTACAATGGCTCCCATTCCTACATTGAAGTTGAATGATGGGAATGAAATACCTATGGTAAGCATCAGCCCGCTCAAAGTCCTCCCTCGCTAACGTGTGGTGATTGCAACTGTAGCTATCTTGTGAGTATTATCCAATCTCCGTTCTCTTATAACCCGGTATCTCTGAGTACACTCTTATAGATTTCACTTGGAACGAAAAAGATTTGTTGTTGACTCTTTGATTCCATAGATGGCCTTGGTACTGCTCATTTCGGTGGGACGGATGACGATACAATCAGGGCCGTCAAGTTAGCCGTTAAGAATGGTTACTACCACCTTGACTCTGCCGAGTGTATGATAACCCCATCGAATCCCTGTGCTACCGTTATGAGTGACGCACCCTCACTCATGTTTCTAGGTTACCTAAACGAAGCCGGTGTGGGCGCCGGTATCAAGGCATCGGGGATCGAACGTTCGAAGCTCTACGTCACCACTAAGGTAACCGGAACCAAAGACCAAGATGTATCTGCGGCGCTCGACACCTCGCTCTCACATCTCGGTCTTGACTACGTCGATCTATATTTGGTACATGTACCCTTCTCAGCCGGTTCGCCCGAAGGCTTGCGGAAGATTTGGACGCAGAGTGAGCATTATTCATGTTCTATCCCTATACCACACATTCCACGTTATCTGTCACACTAGAGAGTAACAGCCTTCTAACACCCGATTGTTCTAGTGGAGGCCGTCCAAGCTGCCGGAAAGACACGATCTATCGGCGTCTCCAATTTCGAAGTAGAGGACTTCGAGATCATCTTCAAGACCGCAAAGGTCACACCAGCCATCAACCAAATTGAATTTCATCCATACCGACAACAGCGTGAAGTGGTGGACTACTGCCGCAAGAAAGGCATTGCCATCAGCGCGTACTCGCCCCTCGCAGCTATTACGGCGGCTCGTCCTGGTCCTGTAGATGGGGTGTACGCCGAGCTCGCTAAGAAGTATGGCGTTTCAGAGGGCGATATTGCGCTACGATGGGTTCTGGACCAGGGTATCGTGGCGATCACGACGAGCAAGAACGAGGATCGTCTGCGGGGTTACTTGAAGAATGTGCTGGGATTCAAGCTCGAACCGCAGGAGATCGAGAAAATCAATACCCTAGGCAGCCAGAAGAGTTACCAGGGCATAGGAATGCGTAAGTTCTTTATTCCTGCATCGATGTGATTTCAGTTGTAGCCACGACAAGAACTGACCTGAATGTTAGAATTTATGGCCACACATTTCGGAAATTACAAAACTGGGCAATTGCCGCCTAAATGATAGACTGATAATCCAGGAAATTTGCTCGACTCTATCATTATCTGGAAAGGACCTGGGGGGTAAGTCTAGTGCCTCATATGACTTCGGTATTGGACAGAAGTTAAGATGTGAGCACCTCAGTATATAGCACAGAGCACGTTGATAGTTGATCTACTATGCTCTACCCCGCCGACTACGGTACACCAGGCCCGCGTTGCATAATCAGGTACGAATGAGATGGTATCAGAGTGACTAGAAAGTTACGCAGTACGTACCGGTCGATGTATCAGGATAACTCTGCTGTATTAACTTGTGTCAACATTCAGTCCCACGAATGTCAAGTCAATCATAAAGGATTGGAAATGTGAAGACCCTGCTAAGAGAGCTATTACTCACGGTGAAGGAACATTCAATCCATTATAGACCGGGGTTTGCAGACTTTAGTTGAAAAGAGGCACGACAGAGAGAATCGGAGATAACTCCATGCGCGGGGCATCCAAGCTATTTCGAGGTGGTAGTTTAGGACGCATAAGTCGGCCGAGCTCGATTATTTAATCCACACAAATCCCTGCGTGAGCTCCTGGCATGTATGCATTAGAAATTGATGGCTCAGCGGTGTAATGCGGAGTTGCACACGATATAAGTACGTATATGATCTAGTCCCGCGAGAAAGGACGATACCATGATATTGCATTCAAGTCCTTCGTGGCATCGGGTCGAGGACACCATCAAGTGGCATCCGCATCGTCAACCTCATTTATTCCAACAAAATGCTTGTCCTCGTAGCTGGCGCAACGGGCAATATAGGCCAAAAGCTCGTTGATAGTCTTCTCAGGCGCGGCCACCGAGTACGCGCCTTAGCGCGCAGCCCGGGAAAGCTCTCGGCCACAATAATAGCGCGACTCGAGCAATTCGTCAAGAGCAGCTCGTACCACGATGTCTCGGCCATCGAGACAGCGTGCGCCGGCGTCGACGCCGTCATATGCGCCTACAGCGGGTCCCCAGAGCTCCTCGTCGAGGGTCAACTCTTCCTCCTGCGCGCGGCGGAGCGCAGCGGCGTGAACATCTACGTCGCGGCGAGCTGGAACATGGACTGGCGACGGCAGAGGCTGGGCGACCACGAGAGCTACGACCCGTTCCACTGCTTCCGGCGGCTGGCGGAGCTGACGTGCACCGTCCGCCCGCATTTCATCATCTCGGGCGTCTTGGCCGAGGTCCTCTTCTCGGTGCCGGGGCGCGTGTCTTTTTCACCGCAGAACCACGGCATCTGGGACCCCGAGGAGAAGCGCGCCGAGATCTGGGGCGACGCGGATTGCAAGTGGCAGTGGACGAGCGAGGCCGACGCCGCTGAGTTTGCCGCTGCCATCGTGGAGCAGAAGAATGCTGCGGATGGCGGTTTCTGGACCGTGTGCTCCGGCTATAATAGCCTGAAGGACATTGCGAGGATTTATGAAGAGGTCCGCGGGACGCCGGTGAAGGTCGAGCACGTTGGCTCTGTGGATGAATTGCGGGAGAAGGCCTTGGCTGGGCGCGCCCGAAGCCACCCAACTACCATGTGGGATTACATTGGCTACTTCTATGTGCTATATGTGGTTGATGGCACGTGGACGCCTGATCCATTTGACAATGAGAGATTGGGTGTGAAGGGGACCTCATTGCAGGAGTATCTCAAACAGAACCCGGATATCTGAGGTTTTGCCTTTTATCAGTAAACGGGCCTGACAGAATGCCTCCCTTTTTGAGAACAGATGCAATCAAAGCTGCTATTTGCTAATTCCGACATCGAGCGGTTTGAAGCACTCGATACTAATGACCATGCAACTAGTCTCAGAGAGAATACAAATCCCATGGATCAAGATGGCTGATTGTATATACTGCGGTGCTACAAACATGCTGCCGCGTGCAATCAAGGATATGACAAAAAGGTACTTACAGCGACTTTATTGCTGCTTGTTTGCTAAATGTTTATCAACGGTTCTGTGGCAGGCACGGTGGGTGTAGCCATATAACCCCTCACAGCGGATGACTGTACAATAGAACCAACACTCATACAACATCAATACCAACCTGATAGCCAACAGTTCTCTTAAGACTTTAACAGCAACACTACATTGTATAGGGCTTGATAGTGCAAGCAGCAGTCGTTTTATTAACCAGTAACGTAAAGGAAAAAAAAAGAACAAGATTGAAACAGCGGATTTTAGTAGCCCCGAATTCGAAGAGCGATGTAATATATGACGACCCCTCTCATTGGTAAAAAGCCCGCTAGTTCAGAGAGTAACGAGTACTTACAGTCGAAGTACAGAGTATAAAAGCACAGCGCTGGTGGCAATTACTTTGAAAAGCCACGGTTGTCAGAACTGGCTTGGGTATATTCCAAGTATTTTGTATACCTGATTGAACGAACAAGATAAGCGGTTCCAAGCACATTCTCGTCCCTTCAGGGACGTTTTCATGACAGCACTGGCTCTCTGGAGCGTGAGGCGAAACGATGCTTAAACATTCATTTTCTAGGGTTGAAACCCAATTCACATGGCAGCTTGTCCAATCTCTGGCCTGTTACTTTATTCAACTTGCTGGAGTATTCAAGTCTTGGCAGGGACAAATTAACACTAATGTCGAATTGGGGTGGCTTGGTGAATGACAGTTACATGAATACACCCTACTGAGTAGAATATAACTACTGACACGCATATTCTATGCTTCTATGACATCAACGAAGGACAATCGGACCGGATTGCTTATGAATGCTCGGTGACCTGTGTTTCCCGCTTTGTCGTGACGTGGACGACTCGGGAACTACTTACACTAGAGGATCCGTAGTAGCCCCCGTAGATCCGATAGCACTCGGAGGAAAGGCCGCGGGCGGTCCTGCTCGGGCTCGGTGAGCGGTTGCCTAGTTCGCTACGACCTGTTACACCCGACTACGGACCCGATTTTCTGAGTAGCGCAGGATTTGCGCCTGCTAAGCTCGCTTGGAGCAAAATCCGACCGTGTCGCGTGAGCTGGGAACGCAGATCTGCATTGCTCAGCTAAACTGCATGCAGCTCGTCTTGTAATGTAGGATCACCGGTAAATTTGTCCCGTTACTGCAACCCTTCGGAGGTCTTTCCCTGTAGCAGTGGTTCAGGGGCGGCTTCGAATGGGACAAAATATCTGTACCTACGTTATCTACACGTAGTAGGGGAATTGGGATTTTATATCCGGCCTTGGACCATCCAGTCTACATTTGGCATGATGCTGGGCGACCGTGCCCACGATAGTGGCCGCGCGAACTCTAGTAGATTGGACCTTGGTGAGTGGTAAAAAAGAAACGAGCGGCTGATTTTGAGGACCCTGACTCTTGTTATCATGGAGGGGTTGTTGTGGCGCTGTACAGTGCTTTGTGTGCTCGCCTCCTTGACGATATGCCCCCTTCTTCTGTTTCAAAGATTCTGTGACAGCTTGGTGTTCATGATAAGTTCAAGGGTATAATGGACCTGGGGTTATGCTAACCCTCTATGTCGCTGGTATGAGCCGCTTAGACCAAAATAGTATACTTGCCCCTCTACCTTACATCCACCAGTTAAGAAAGATAAATTTGCGTATGAACATCGTAAATAGGATTGGCATTTGGCCGACAATGCTCTGCATAGCATTAGTAAAAATAGAGCCTGGTTACCTATAGGATTAGAGCAGTGATAGCACTGCGTTTGTTCGCATCATCAGACAGGCATGAATTCTGGCTGCGATCTGTCGTATATTATCAATTACTCAGAAGCCGCAGGCTGGGTTACAAGAACTGCACGAACTTCGCTCCGCTCCATGTACTTGGTAGGCCGTAGATGCAGTAAGTTTATAGTGTTCGTCGCAATAGGGCAGCCTAGGCGGAGCGGAAGCGGGCATATTGTCAATTGGACCCTAGCAAAGCCCCAGGTCCCCAACGGCATGGTTACTGGGATGGAACACCATCCCGACAGATTGGACCGGGATACTGCTGGGATCTGCCTTCCGGGTTTACCCATTGATGAAGAATATACAGGGCCCTGATTGGACAAAAGTAAACGAGGCCAGGATTGGGCAAATCAGATAACCGGAAAGATCTTCGCCCCATAATATATCCCATAATTTCTCTTGACGCGTGCTGTTGCTGCCTTCCGGTTTGTTCTCGAGAATCTTACCGACTCCGAGATCGATGCGGTCTGAAGCTGACCTAATAGGCCGTCCCGTACCCTGCGACACCACACAACACTGCACTACCCATTAGTGTACTCTACACTACGCCTTCTCATTACGGCTACGTTTCCTTTCCGAAGGTGCCGGGTGAGCGGACTCTTGACGGGTCCGTCTTGCGCCTGGAGGTTTTAGAGGGTTTGGAGGTTTGTTACCGGCGGATTGCGACTAGTCCTGATGACATCTTCATTCACCAGGCAGACGTCTGACCATTTCCCCCGTTGATGCACGACGGCCACTTAGAGTATTCCGCTGGATTCTGTGTTGTCGAATTGAACTACCTATTGTAGAGAGGACTGTGCATAGCGAACACCGCCACTTTGTTGTAGAGAGTACGCAGAATACGCATATATACCGACATTTTACAGCCATACATATATACTTACTAGTACGAGACTGAGGTGCCTGATATGGTAGGCACATTACAGTACTATGCCACATAGTATCATTCTGAGTGGGAAGAATAAGCACTAGATACTTATGTATACCACTATAAACTTGTTTTCTCATTGTCACATAAACCTGCGAGTCAGATGCCCTCAATGTATTATCAATCACTCGAAAAAGAGTCGGCTGCAGAGCGCGATCGACATTGGTCGTGATGTTTTCTGTTGCCTGAGTCACATACTTCTGTGCTACAATACCGGTGGACAAATGTGCAGATGTGCCCTACTTACATGTAGTATGGCGATGATAGGTACCTGGACAGGTACGCGCAGGACAGTACCCCTGCTTACCTACTGTACACTTATTCTGTATTTGGAGGCGACAGGGGCTGGGATGATGAACTACAGACCCGGATCCTTGTATGCTCAATTCTGGAAAGCTGCTACAGTAGTGATGGTTGTACAGGAGGGCGTTTGATACACTGCGCATTACCACACACGAAGCATCCCAGGGCGAGCCCGGAGCTGGACGAGCTTCCCAAGTCGCTTTACTAGGATGAATTTAGTGTACCTAGGTACCTAGCATATAGTCTCTGTCCCACTGATGAGCTTGGAAGTACGTGGAAGTGCTACTATGTATGCGTACACTTGGGATCTAGAAAAAAAAAGGCATATAGGCATTTTTCTTAGTGGTGGGGGCCAGACCATTATAGCGGGTACCAGGACAGTCTAGGGGGGTTCATTAGCGTGCTGTGGCTACTTACCGCCTGTGTACCTGGCTGGTAACCCGTCTGGAAAAATTAGGTGTAGGTACGACAGTGATCGAGCTGGATAATCAATCTTTTATTACTTTTGGCAAACTCTCTCGTCCGAACCCAACTTCTTTTTTTCCCTCTCTTTCGTTCCACCCAATCCAGCCTAATAGCGACAATTTCATTTTTTTCTCTTTCGCGCGTTTGTTTGACGGCTACACTGCTGTCAAATGAACCTGCAACGACCTCCCTTACCTTTCCTTCATGTAAGTGTTTGTCTTGTCGTCATCGAGTCGCATTTCTGAAAGACTAGAGCGGTTCATAATTTTCAGTCGATCCCGCGCCTTGGCTAACATTTGCGCCTCGAAACCTAGTCCCCCTCCCCTCCTGGTGTCCTCTAAATGCCAACCATTTACTCTTCGCTCTATACGAACTTTATCCGTCAAGGATTCGCGAAATCTTTTACCCACGGCTACGCACAATCTGTCGTAGCTGCCACTCACCCCCATGTTCTAAACACCCAGAACCGCCCTTCCTTTGCTCGACGCGCCAGCCAGCGGGTTGGCCGTCTCTCTTCTCTTCAGCTTCATAGTGCTTTCCACACTGCCAACGGGAATGCTCACAACGAGTTTCGCCCCGAGCGACTTGGCAACAATCATGGCAACCTAGACGCTTATTTCGAGGCCCTGAAGAAGAAGGAGGAGGATACTGGTGAAGCCGAACGAGAATGGATCCAGTTTCAATTTCCGAAGCCTATCGAGTGGAAGCCCGAGGCGGACGCCATTCTTGAGGGTCCTGAGCCCGGCTTACGAACTCCTGACATTGGTGCAATCGAGGGTGTCCATCTAGGGCAGGGCTCTCAGGATGTACCTGTACCTGTTGACGACGAGGCGGCTTTGGCCCATATCAACGCCGCTATTGAGAAAGAGATCGAGGTCCGGGAGCTGCGCGAGGCTCTTGAAGAGAGCACTGCTCATTCTCTGAGGGCGTCTTCGCCCTCTGTTGCGAGTCTTGTCCAGTCCCGAGCTTTAACGCCCGCGATTGAAAGAACCTCAACACCAGGAAGTGTCGCTCGCAGTGCCACACCACCCGTCGACTCTCAATCGCAGAGCTATGCCGATCATCTCACCAAACTCAGTGAAGATGGGCGGTATGCTGAGATCCCGGCCGTGTTCGAGGCGATGCTCGTCGCGGACATCAAGCCAATCGCTACTGCCTACAATGCTTTATTGGAGGCTGCGATTCAGATTCCCACCGAGAAATACGAGGTGGTTTCTAAAGCACTGGATGTATATGCTGATATGCTACGACGCAGTGTCATCCCTAATGGTGACACGTACAATATCTTGGTGGGATTACTGGCTGCTCGATGTCTCGAGGTAAACTACCTCAAAAAGTCCCTGGACGAGAAACGGGTGAGGTTTGGTGGTATGGATGAGCCTGGTAAATTCATGTTCGCCTCGAATGAGCTGGAACACGCCATTCTGTCCGAAGATGACCGACTCGATCTGGCTCTGAAACTGTTTGATTCGTCAGTGACATCTCATAGCGCTGATAAATATTCGTCCAAAACCTACCACCAACTCATCTCTGCTTGCGCCCAGGCTGGTCGCGTCGGAGAGATGCTGCACCTGTTTGAACATATGGAGATGATCGGCACTGTTCCTTTTGCTGCCACATTCCCGTCGATGATCACGGCATTTGCGAATACTGGAGACTTAGCCAGCGCGGTAGAATGCTACAACGAGTATAAAGAGCTTGCTATGGCCCATGATAGCGGCAAATATACTCTCAATGACCGACTCGACGCCCAGGTTTATGCCTCAGTTATCAATGCCTATGTGGTCAACGACAGGATTGAAGGCGCCATGAAATTCTATGAAAAGCTGGTGGTCAGTTATGGCGTCCGCCTCCATGAGATTTACGATGCCGCCGTCAGTGGAGGCTTTGTTAAGGGTTTAATTGCAAGAGGCATCTATCAGGAAGCTTTGCGATGGGCTAAGAGCATTGAGGACAAGGCCAGTTTTGGAGCTATGATCGACATTGTTATCTCTGCGGCTGATGCTGGCGATCGAGCAACTGCCGTTGCGGCTTTCGCCAAGATTCCTACAACCTACCCACAGATCGCTGATCCAGCGATGGCTCTGCTGGCTCTGTGTGTTCGTGAAGGCGATATAATAGGAGCATCAGCATACTGGCAGATTCTTAGTCATCCAAATATGGAAGTGAATGCCACGTTTATCGAGCCAACGGCAATGTATGCGGTTGCGATGATCGGCTCGGGCCAGGTTGCCGAAGGCTTGACAGAGTCCGAGCTCATGTTCCACCGGATCCGAATCGCTGAGATGGACCACAGCAAGAAGGCCCAGGTCGCCGAAGAAGTCGAAGAAGGTGTCGATTTCATTTCAAGTTATATGTCGATTCGCGGGATTACTGACCCTCGTGTGGTTCCTTCTTCAGCTGGCTTTGTGTCTCCGCAACCCAGCTTTGTTGCGTCGTCACACGGTTCGAATAGCATCTCTCCCAGCTTTGAGGACAGCTTTGATCCCTATGCTCATACCACTGACTTCAAAGGATCGTCAATCATCTCCGATGAGTTGGAAGGCGCACATGGTCGTAAGGGCCCGAGACTACAAGAGGCTCTAAGTCGCTTCCGCAACATGAGGCGGGCTGGTCGCCACCCAAGATATATTACGTATTCCAAGTTGATATCTGCGGCTGCACGCGACGGCAAGATGGGTCTTTGCCATGAGATTCTCTCCATGGCGCGGTCTGATGTCCCTCTTCTCCTACAGTATCCTGTTGTTCGATATGGCTGGTCATCTATCCTTGACGCTATGGTGGGTGCTTGCCTCACTTTGGGCGATCGAGTATTGGCTGAACAGTACCACATGGAACTGTTGAACATGGGTGCTGCGCCATCGGCTAACACTTTCGGCCTATATATCACGACCCTTAAAGAGTCGACCAAGACTTTCGATGAAGCTTCTGAAGCCGTGAAGATCTTCCTCCGAGCTAAGGCTGAGGGTGTCGAGCCCTCTTCTTTCTTGTATAACGCTCTCATTGGGAAACTAGGAAAGGCTCGCCGCATCGACGACTGTTTGTTCTATTTTGCTGAGATGCGCGCTCTTGGTATCAAGCCCACCAGTGTTACGTATGGAACCATTGTGAACGCGCTCTGCCGTGTCAGCGACGAGAAATTCGCCGAAGAGTTGTTTGACGAGATGGAGTCCATGCCCAACTACAAGGCCCGCCCTGCCCCGTACAATAGTATGATGCAGTTCTTCTTGACCACGAAGCGCGACAAATCTAAGGTTCTTGCGTACTACGAGCGCATGAAGTCAAAGGGCATCGCCCCGACGGCCCATACGTTCAAGCTCCTGGTCGATACTCATGCAACTCTGGAACCTGTTAATATGACTGCTGCTGAAGCCGTCCTTGACATGATCCGATCTTCTGCTCAACGCCCGGAACCCGTACACTACGCCTCGCTTATCCATGCTAGAGGCTGTGTACTTCACGATATGCAGGGAGCACGAAAGATCTTCAACTCAGTTATGAACGACCCTAGCATTCCCGCCAATGCTTGCCTTTTCCAAGCTTTATTTGAGGCTATGGTTGCTAATCATTGCGTTGCCGATACCGAGCCAGTTCTTGCTCTGATGAAGCAGCGTCGCGTCGAACTCACACCTTATATTGCCAATACGCTGATTCATGGCTGGGCTAATGACAAGAATATTGCCAAGGCGGCATCAATATATAACAGCGTTAGCTTCGAAAAGCGCGAGCCTAGCACATATGAAGCTATGACACGCGCTTACCTTGCCGTAGAGCAGCGTGACCAAGCCCAAGCCGTTGTAGTCGAGATGTTGTCTAGGGGATATCCCAATGCGGTTGTCAACAAGATCCTGGAGCTTCTTGGTGGGGGCAACCACGACACAGTTGTCACCACAACTTGAGCTCTTGACCGCCTGTTGCACTGCTGCCATGGGTTTTATTTCCTTCTGTCCATTTCCTTTGTCCTTGCTTCTAATGCGATACCCCGTGCGTTGAGAGACTATTATTCTGGGATGGGTGCTTGGGGGTCGGTCAAAGCGGAAGCCCGCTCGTCTCGTTTCTTGTTTGTGTATCCTTGTTATGGACGAGGTCGTCCCTTTAGAAGCAAGGCTGGCGTTTATCGGGGAATCAGGCACTCTTTCAAAAGCGGATAGGGGTTCGGACCAGGGCATCAGCGAGGACACATCATCAGCCGGCGTGCTGGTTATAGATCAATCTCCACTTTGCATATACAAAAAGAAGGACACTTGGGCTTGCATTTCGGGGCGAGTGGGGCACAGAGAGTTAGGGAAATGACTGGGAAGACGGAAGACGGGCCTCGGTAACCAGACAAAAAGCGGATGGTCTGGTTGTTGCCAACGGTCGGTGGGATGGACAAGACTCCCTACCTCGAGTGCGAAAAGCCAAATATTTGCCCTACATCATAATTGTTGGCGGTCTTCCTGACCTGTAGATTAGTCTAGACACAATCGGTTCTATATACGCTGCAAGCGATTTAACCATGCAATAGATATGCTTGCTCTCTAAGCAGCAAACATATTTCAAGACTTTACGTATATATCTATATGCGCAAGAAGTTGTAAATTCAATTGGATATTATCCTCAAACTTGTTGTAGATTTATCCTGTTCGGACGTACATCACGCTCTGCAGGGTTGTGTACTGCAAATCCTGTCCGGTTTTTGCCGAGGTCTAAGTAGTCACGATATGGAATGGTGTTCTACTCAGCTAGTTATAAAATGGAAATAAAGTACGAAGAAGTATAAATTGCAAGAAAGGTTCGTCTTCTAATAATTAGTTCTTTTCTATTTTGTAATCATGAATTGAGGTATAGATTATAAGTTTTATAGCAAGAATAGTTCAGGCATTGAACATTGCAGACGGGACGTTACCTACCTACCTAGTACTAGAGCTTGCAGGGTTTTGAAAACCGTTGAGTAATAGTTTAGCTCTATCAACTGTACAAAAACGGTTGAAAGTAGAAAAACGCTGCAGCTATGTAAGCGTTTATATTTTCAAACGTTTGCGCTGCGATAAACGTTTGAAGCCGATAAACGCTTAAGATTCTAATAACGCTTACCTACCTACGTACAGGCTACGTAGCCACCTGCCTGCCTGCCTGCCCATGGCCCATGGCCCATACGTACGGAAGTCGCGATAGCTTCGCCCTTTTTAATTGAAATAACGGCCAAAATTTTGTTTTAAAGTAGAATAGTCAATTCGGTAGGTAGCTAGATCTAATACAGCGTTCAATTACAACACATGCCATAATTTTCAATACATAAAAGTAGCCTGTAGCCTGTAGCCTGTAGTTCTATAGTCCGTAGCTTAATACAGCCTATAGCCAATACAGCCTTTAGGTAGCCTGTACAGCCTGTACAGGCAGCTATTTTTTTTTTACTAGGCGCGGCGTGTAAACGTTTCTAATTTTAAACGTTTATCGATAGCGAAACGTTTATCAGACCTCAAACGTTTATCTTTTTCACACGAATGCTCAAGAGTTTAGATTACTTAAACGTTTATAATCAGTAAACTATCAATCAACTATCAATTAACAGTTTATAGGACCCAGCCAGGGCTACTACGCCTAGTACCTATTGGCCATTTATGCATCTATCCAGGTATATATCTCTCGTTCTATGCTTATCGGGCATGGTCGCTGCTGACCGCCAAAAAGTTGTCGCCGAGCAAGACGAATTCTGCCGCCCATTACAAACCTCCCCTCCGACAATAAACCCTCGTGTCGACGATCCGCGAAAATGTCTGACGGCGGCCTGCTTTTGAACTTCGATCTTACCGATCAGCCCCTTAAACGCCAGGTGAAATATACCGGCGGTCGCTGGAGGGATCGAGTAAGCGCACAACGTAGTGCGAAGAGGACGGAGGACGGCCAGTCGACGGGCACAAATGCGACCCCGCTGTCCACGAACCGACGAGATCGCAACCCCTCGCAGCCCGACGACAACGTCGGAGATTTCAGGCCAGCCAAGAGGCAACGGTTACAGGACGGTCACGGTCACGGTCACGGTCACGAGCGGGAGCGGCCCGACGTCTCCTCGAGGTCTCTGGGTTACATGACTGGCAAGCTACCGCCAGGAAGCATCAATGCCGGGCCGAGGAATTACAGCCAGAGCAATAATCACAACCATACCAGCAATAAGCCAGGCGGCATAACGTCTAGATTATTCACTTCAAACCCAACACCGAAAACGGTATTTGAAGACCCTGTCGAGGATGCGGAGCCTGCGAAACCTTCCAACGCCCCCCTGTCCGATGAGGCAGAAAACTTCCATGCTCTAGGACTGTCAAGGCGTATTGCCCAGCACCTCTCCGCTAAGCTCGAGATGAAGGCGCCTACGTCTATACAAAAGAACACGATACCGCTACTCGTAAAAGAAGACAGCGACGCATTTCTTCAGGCTCAAACCGGCTCGGGTAAAACTCTGGCCTACCTTCTACCCATTGTGCAACGGATAATGGCTATGAGCCAGCATGAGGATGGGTCGAATACTGGCGCTCAGATCCACCGTGATTCTGGCCTGTTTGCTATCATACTTGCGCCCACCCGAGAGCTCTGTAAACAGATCGCGACCGTGCTCGAAAAGGTACTCCGCTGTGCGCCGTGGATTGTCAGTACTACTGTGATCGGAGGCGAGAGCAAGAAGTCGGAGAAGGCCCGGCTACGGAAAGGCGTCAATATTTTGGTTGCAACTCCCGGCCGGCTGGCTGACCACTTAGACAACACTAAGGTTCTCGACGTGGGCACTGTTAGGTGGCTTGTTCTGGACGAAGGTGATAGGCTGATGGAGATGGGGTTTGAGGACGAGCTGAAGAGTATTGTCAGTAAGATACGCAAAGAAGAGCTGAAGGACCGTAACAAGGACGGTGTAATCTTCGACAAGCTGCCGCAGCGAAGGGTCACCGTTCTTTGCTCGGCCACTATGAAAAGGAACGTCCAAAAACTAGGGGAAATCAGTTTGCAAGATGCCGTTCACATTACCGGGACTGGTTCTGAGAACGATGGTGACGCTGCGGCCGAGGTTAACGAGGCCGTTTTCGCCGCACCTTCACAACTCAAGCAAACGTACCTCATCGTTCCGGCGAAACTGCGACTGGTCACGTTGATTGCGCTCTTAAAGTCGTCTTTTGCTCGCAGGGGGTCCGTCATGAAAGCCATTGTATTTATATCTTGTGCCGATTCTGTGGACTTCCATTTCGACCTCTTTCGAACTGCGAACACTCGGCCTGCATCGGAAACATCGCTAACAGACAATACCGTCGCCGATGCCGCTTATATCACGTCACCTGCAAATCCTACCGTTGCGCTGCTCAAGCTACACGGCTCGCTACCACAGCCGGTTCGTACGGCCACGCTCAATTCATTCCGCACGTCAAATGACCCATGCGTATTGATTACTACTGACATCGCCTCGCGTGGTCTTGACGTTCCGGCTGTTGATCTCGTCATCGAATACGACGCAGCATTCAGCGTTGACGACCACACGCACCGCATCGGACGAACAGCTCGTGCGGGTCGACCAGGAAAAGCAGTACTCTTCGTTCAGCCGGGCTGCGAAGAGGGATACATCGATCTCCTGAACTCAACATCGTCATCGGTTGCACCGCAATCCTACGAATCCACTCTTCAAAAGGGATTCTTCACGCCAATTACCTTACCGAAGTCCAATAAAGACACTGAACCTACGACACTTGTTTCGGAGAAGCAAACGCCCAACTCCCGCGCCGAAGCTTTGCAGCTTCACGTTGAGCAGCGTCTCCTTGCCTCGGACAAAGAGGGCGGCAATAACAAGTTGTTGGACTCTGCTCGTCAAGCATTCCGCTCTCACATCCGTGCCTACGCTACCCACGTACGTGACGAGCGGAAGTATTTCGATATAACGCAGCTTCATTTAGGCCACACGGCGAAGAGTTACGGGTTGAGAGAAGCGCCTGGGGGTATCGGAGGTGGGCCGTCGAGAAGGACATTCAAGGCAGGACAGAGCAAAGGGGGAGAACAGAAGAAAGGGGCTGACAGAGACGGTAGCGGCAAGGCGACTGCTACCAGGAGGGCTGATGACGATGATATACCAGCAGTCGATGACGCTGCGGCAGTACGGATGCGCATGAAGATGAAGGAAGTGATGAATGTGGCCAGCGAATTTAATATTGGCTAGTTCAATATCGACAAAAGCTCGAAAAGATGGAAAAGGGCTGCCTTTGGCTACATAAGCTACCATTTCCATAATTGGCACTGTTTCTACCCTGTGTATAAAATACATATGAATGTGCTGAAGCAATGAATGATCAACGACCTACATATGACCGACTCGATGTTCTCACTTGCCGACCTACCTACCTAGGTACATACCTAGGCACCCAGGTACGTTAAACTTAAATTGCTTCCTGTGCGACCGGCCGGCCGGCCATTGGAAATGTCCCGGGCACTCGGGCAACGGAGCTTATCTGAGTGGGTACTTACCTAAGGGGGTTGTGCATAGCGGTACGTGGCGCATTGCCCAGGTGGTTGCGGATAGGTTAGGTCCATGCCATTAAATTCATGACCTAATAATTTATCGATACCAGACTGCCCAACTCAGCCTCTCCATCCCCGTATCACGTAACAATTGTGCTGGTCCATGGACTTCAAAATACTCGATGCACTTTCTTGCTTTTCATTGAGTACATAGAAAACCCGGGTAAAAGGCTATTGCTGTACCTCTATGCCGAATAGCGAGCAGCTACCTATCCCATTCACCGGCTGTTCCGTGGTGCAGACAGCAAGGAGGAGCATTGCCTCTGGCAGATGCGCTTAAGCCGACTGACAGCTCTCTGGGCGCGGACAACGACGACCACGACGACCACGACGACGGCCGCGGCACCAACAGAGCGCAAGGGGCGAGAAACCGATAGCAGCAAGGGCGTCGTCTCTGCCGGCAGCATTGTCTGTCTTGACTCATGCAGTCCTTCGACCATGACGCACCGACCGAACGTGTCCCAACGCCCCCAATGGCAGCCTCCGCCCTGAAGCCCTCTAAGGGCCGGGCCCGGCAGTCCTTGGGCGATACGATGCCGCTGTCCCAGTCCGAAGCCACGCTGCCCTACCGGCGATCGCATCCGTCTGCCGCGTCTCTCTACGCCTCTACCTTCTCCCCCCCGGGCTCCCGCTCACAGTCGCCCAGCGGGAGACCGCTCTCGACCCGGACCACGAGCAGTTCTGTGTTCGGTGCCGGCCCGAACAACGGCCTTGCCTTGGCTGCGGGTGGCGGCGACGGTCCCGGCGATCCCCTGAATCTCATTCTGCGGGCTTTTGCCCCCCACGTTGCCATCCACGCCTCCGAGGATACCGACATTCTCCTGAAGGAAAAAGGGTTTGACGGTGGGCTGTGGGAGTTATTGCGACCCTTTGGTGAGCGCATTCAGGGCAAGGTCATCATACGCGACAGCAACGGCTCAAGTCGGACCTACGAGGACTATTCATTGCACTTCACCCGATTCGGTGAGGGCATCGTTCACCCCGAGCCACCTACTTCGGGCCTCAAAAACCCCCAGGCTTTGAGGGCAAACGGGATATCGGACAAGCCCACCGAGCCTGCGCGCCCCTCGAAGGCCGGACCCACCGTCGCAGATGTTGAGGCTGTGGTGGACAGGCATCTCCGCTACGCAGAAGAGTCGTTCTTTGGTGCGCCACACAGCCCTACGAGCCATGGGTTGGGTTTGGATGCGCCGTCACCATACTACGCGCTATATCTTCGCAGGTTACTCTCGGGCCTGCCATTGACACCCCATGAGACCTTTGCGCACCCGGTCGCCTGTGTTATGGCGATAAGTTCGCGGAATCAGACACCGATCGACACATTAAGGCATCTATATACGGAATCGAGCACAGGCGACAAACGGTTGCCGAGCTGGGTTGATGGAGAATTCTTACGGTACTATGTCCTCGTCCATGATGAGGAGAAGGACGA
The DNA here is from genome assembly GCA_022578765.1 of Xylaria sp. FL0933. NCBI lineage: Eukaryota > Fungi > Ascomycota > Sordariomycetes > Xylariales > Xylariaceae > Xylaria > Xylaria sp. FL0933. The sequence continues at coordinate 174,115 of MU389783.1, read as the reverse complement.
CATCACCAGATCCATGTCACTGTTTGATCAGATGAAGCGCAATCTCGGACTTCACTGTCATCTACTTCGCATAAGAGGTACCCGGAGCTTAGTTACCGACGATGACAGCATACCACTTCCCAGATGCGAATGGATGTCAGCAGCAGAAGAATTGGTAGATCTCCGGGGCAGCGAAGAGCATGACGGTTATGAAGATCCCACAAAGTACATATTTGAATCGGATGCAACCGCGATACGGAGCTTCGTCCGAGAGATGATGACACAATCCATCATACCTACGATGGAGCGCCACGTTTCGGTATGGAACGATCAAGTAGCTTCGCGACGAAGAGGATTTGCTGGAAAGTTCGTAGGCCTCACACGTCGTTGGGGGTTTGGCAGTAATTCCCGGTCTTCGGGTGCCGGGTCAAATTCCGGGAGCAATTATGATACTCTCGGTTTCTATCGATCGGACACGCCCGAGGCCATTATGCGAAAACTAGCGGACTACGCATTCATGCTCCGCGACTGGAAGCTGGCTTATTCTACATATGATATCCTGCGGGGCGATTTTAACAACGATAAAGCATGGCGTTATCACGCCGCCACTAATGAGATGGCCGCCATCAGCTTCCTCATCATGCCTCAAAATATCTCGTCTAAGACGCGAGCAGAAACTATCGATGCCATGTTCGAGGCGGCCTACTATTCGTATCTCACCCGGTGTAGTGCACCATACGGCGCTCTGCGATGTCTTGCCCTTGGATTGGAACTCCTTCGGCTGCGGAGAGGTTCGAGTGCCGACGATGCTGCCAGATGGGGCATGCGCCTTCTCGAAAGCAAGATATTGGGCCCCGTAGGCGACGCCCTGATTAAAGAGCGCCTGGCAGTGTGTTATGCATCTAAAGAAGGCATTGGCACGCGAGCATGGGGTAGCAGACGGCGCAAATCTGCTCATTGGAATGTCCTCGGGGCCGAGACCTGGCTCGCACAATCGAAATTCATTCAAGCGCAACGATGTCTAAACGAGGCAAGAAAGACTTACTCAGACTTGCCGACGGACCATGGCATCGATAAGTTCCGCCATGCCAGCGCGTTTATGCTACGTATTGGACAAGAATTGAATGAGAACATGGAGAGCGCCAGTCGAAAGGAGGAGGAAACGGATACCGATAAAAGTGAAGTCGTGGACGAGGAGAGCGAGGCGCTCGGTGGCATGCGCCGCAGAGCGAGTTCACTCGGGACGAATCTTGAGACGGCCCCTTTACAGACACAGACAGGCGCCAGCGAAGTAGTAGAAGAAGATGATGAGGAAGACGAAGAGGACGAGGACGAGGAAGAAGAGAGTGATGAAGAAGACGAGGACGAAGGAGAACAGACGAAACCCCGGGAACCGGATCGGAAAAGAGGGCCAGAACAAGATTCAAGCGAGGCAAAGGATGATTTTGGCTAGACTCTATGGATAGACGTTGGGTTGGGTCTGTAAGTAATGTCTTAATTATCATACATACATTAGATGATGATGTTGTACGAAGCACGCAAGCAAGCAAGCGTTCGATTATCATTCTTCTCGTGTCTGGTTCTGTGCGAAAGTACCCTTGTGTTATGTGATCTGCATGGCGCCTGAGTTACTTGATCTTGCAGTATTATCAATACCTTCACCATATACGCGCCACGCAAACTCAAGCGTTATCACGACCATTATGAAAGCCATTACAATTGCAGACTTATGCGATTAACCGGCCGTTGAAATGAGATTAAGACCTGATATGTAGTATTAGGTACGATATCACGATACAAGTCTCAATTCTTACTGACCTACCTGGACCTAACTGCTTATACCTGTTTATACCTGTTTGATTCGATAAGTACATAGTGTCATGGTCCACAGGATGCACGAAGTATTGGTCAGTCAATGTATGATATATTGTCTCTATCATTATCTGAAAGGATACGCGATATCTATATCATGGGATGACCCTGATCCCATGGGTCCATCCTCCATCCCCAACGTCTATATCCTACCGAAAGAAAACTGCAAACGTTCTCGTTTGTCCATGGCACGCCTCGTCCGTTCACCATGCGTTCGTCATCCCAGAGGATCATACCGTTGGTCACCAAATCGAGGTCTTTTGTCGTTTAGTCGACTTGTCATGTTCCGTTGCATCATCCCGTGGGAATAGTGTTCTCTTGTTTGGTTCCTTTCTGCCCTCTGTCTGGTGTGGTTGAAATGGGTTCCGTTGCCAAAACTGGTCTTTCATTGGCGGGACCGGATGTCTTGCAGGCTTTATGTAGGTAAGTAGGCATAGTCTCGACTAAATAGGGTGTTCATATTCTCGCTGCTCTCTTTCTATCTACTGCCTATCAACTGTCAAACAACAGTTACCACCAACGCATGAATGGACCGGGGGCCCACGGGGACCGGTCGGAGTTTAAGAGACCATCTTCTGAAATGAAAGCCCGGGCTTTTTCAATGACCTAAAAGCCGCAAGACCATGGTTGACACGGTTGAGGAGCAGAGGGTGTTTATGGCTATGAATCATTGTACTCTGAATCAATGTCTGGAAGCTTGGCATTCTGGGTGCATATAAGGTCCCCGGGAACAAGTTAACCCTGGGTAGGTAGAAGGATGTTTTTTTTATATATAGTCACATTTTGCATGCCCAGAACAATGGCCTCACGCTCTGAAGGGGTTTAAAACGCACAATTGTAGCTAGGTGTTTGGAAAACTGCTCAGTGGACACGTTTCCGAGTCACTTTTCTGCCGTCGTTAGGATTTCCCTCTTCGTTCTGTACGAGAATGCAAAGGCTATAAGCGACTATCATCAGTCTGGCAGTTTGCTTTTAGTTTAATAAAGAACTGTTCTGCAGGAGATCGACATCAACGTCACTATATGGGATAGCAATGATCCTAGTTCGATCCGGGCCACCGTCATTCTTGTTACGCCCGAGTCTATCCCCTTTTTCATTGCTCCTTCGTTTCTTCAACTTTACCACCCTTCCTAAGCCGTCAGAGACGCTCGTTCACTGAGATATAGACCTATAAGGAGATGTTTAAAGCAGTCGGTCATGTTGGCAAATGAGGTGTCACCATGCAGCGATCTCGCTACCCAGGTCAAACGGCCGAACTCGTTATGTGGATGTACGCGAAAGAGTCGACCATGAATGGCAGCAATTCCTACCTTCACAAGGCGGCGGCCAGTATCAAATGGCTTACTAAGCTCGTCTCATTTCATTAGGTATAAGAATAACAAACAAGCTGATCATTATTACACTTTATACTAAATCATACCATGGACGGCGGAGGTATTGAGCTGTATTCGTCTTAAGGCGTTCACCACACGCTTCTGCGCAGCGCTTATCGAGTGATATTCTCGCATATTCACCTTTAACAGCTTGCTGCTTATACCACGCACTGACGTTATTAGCAATAGCTTTTGGGTAGTGGACGAGTGGAAACCCCTTTAGAAACCTCCGTGTGAGGAGAATGACGTCAGCTATAAGTAGAACGCAGGATTAGAAGCAATTCCAGAGCCTGATTCCTCGGTGAAACGGGGAGGCGTCTGAAGGATTATGCTTTGGTGATGTGACGATCATAATCATGGTAGATGCCATGATTCTCGGTGTTCCTGGGTGTATATGTGTAAGTATGTACATATGGAATGACGTAGGGTTGGTTGGCTGGTTGTTCTGGTCATCGTTTATTCCATTCCGTTTTGGCGTTGCTTACAGAGTCTAGGATCCTGCCTCGTTATTGAGTTGATGAACGGGATAGATGCCTACACGTATATTCAAACTACACCTATACCTGGCTACTACCGCTGTGTTATATGCGCAGCATTGCTTCAATATGCCTCAGATAGAATATACCTACATAGGTTATACTTCATGCACGCCCATATAGATAGACTATTATAACGTATACTGAATCCGGAGAGAGCTGAGGCCGCACCAATAAGCGTAAATTGTTCTGTTTGCTTTGCTTTGCTTTACTTTAGCTTATGTAGTAAGTCAGGCGAGGCAAGACTCGACAGAAAGACACTCTACGATTGTCGATACTTAGTCTCTGTCATTAAAGGTGAGAGTCTGGAATCTTGGATAGTGACATGTGCACGTCTCAGCCCTGTCTCGCCTTCTTGGAACGTGTCATGACGTGATGGTGCATGACTTCTTGAGCGCCTCATGGCTGAGCTGAGGCATGTTGGAGGGGCAGCATATTATTGGCCGCAGGGGGGTTGCCTACATAGCTGTGCCGGGTATTCGTTCACGGGCTGAGGCACGCACGTGGGCGGCGGGTCAGAATCAGCATTGTCCTATCTGACATCCTCGGGGATCCGAAATAAGATGTCGACCTGGCTGCCTAACATCCTCGCTATGGGATCGTCTATATAGACCTTTTTTTTTTTTTTTTTTGTGTTATTTGCTGCATCGTCTTGGCGGGGAGCTTGTAATAACGACTTGTACGTAGTAAGAACAACAGATGGACTGCTGTACGATAAGAGAGACCCTTACTTATCCTGCCCGGAAGCGCTACCTCGGCATGTGGATGGTGGAATCCGGGGCTTGGGTTATCAGCCGATGAAGATCAGCGTGGCATTCATCAAGCTTATCTGTATTCCCGATATCTACTGGCGATGCATGTTCAGTGTTGATCGGTTTCACCTTCAGATTAGGTACGGCGTCTGTGTATGAAATAAAACAGACGACCGGATACAGATATCGCCGATAAGTAAATACGTACATGCTGGGACGCGCGTGGGCAATCGACTCTTGTTGCAGCTTAACTAATAATCACTTACCACATCGATCGAGACTCCGGGGTGTTTGTTTGCCTACTAGCGTGGGGAGAGGAGGCATCGCCTTACAGCGTTGAATGCCGGCGTCTGAGAGGTCGCACGTGGCTCTCCTGGTTTGCTTTTCGCTGCATGTCGGAGAAGATTCACGCGAGTCTCGGGAGATAGAAGGCAGAGAGAAGGCAGAGAAAAGGGACGAGAGGGGAGTTTGGGGGCCTGCATACAGCATGAATGGTTCGAAACGAGCTACTACTATGTCCAAGCCGGCGGTTTTCGCACGTCATCGGCGTGCTCTTCATTGGCGAATTCGATAGTGTCCATTGGGGTCCGGGTTTTCGAGGGGTACGGTAAGTATTGCGCATATGGCTGGCGGCTTGTACAACCATGGCACAGTCTCAATCGAGTGTTGATGAGTGGTAGGAAGATATCATGGATGGCCAGGTTGACTGCATCGAGGGTTGACATCACGAAGGAGAGACAGCTGAGGCCAACAATAGCCTGGAGGGGGGCTCAAGTCCTATCCAGGTACTTACTCTATTCGGTATTGTGCCAGGTAGAAAGAACTTGGAACTCGGCCAGCTGAACCCGGAGAGGCATTGAACATTGTGCCTTGTTTTTGTCCACTTCCCTCCTTCACGCCGGGCGGAGTCAGGGCGCCTAACTGTAGGTAAGTAAGTAATAAGTGACAATACCTATGCTCGAAACAGCCGGGCAGCCGCCAGTACGACATCTGGTTCTAGGCCTGCTCTAGCCTAGGTAGGATAACCAACTACCTACACAGGCGACAGGCACATGCATGCATGGTTAGATTGTAGGTAGGAATACTGAGATTGAGTAGAGATGGGATTTAAAGATACCTTGACTAATTCGCAATTCGCAATTCGCAATTCGCGATTCGCGGTTCTTCAGTCATAAGGGTCATCGGGTCCCCCCAATCAGCGAGCCCACCCCCATACACCCATCTGTCTAGCAGTTGCTCATTGGCCCGTTGTCGCTAGTCGCCTTGAGACTGGGCTGTGCCGACGGCTGGCCGTAACAGAGTCACATGGCCGGAATCGCATCATTATCAACATCATCACTCCAAAGACTTGTTAACGATAGGAATAGGTCGTGGTAGTTCGGGGGTTCCTACTGGCAGCTGTCCGGATGCGATGATACATACTGGTAATACCTATGTAGATAAGCCCATAGGTGATGAACCCACCCACACCCGCCATGGTTAGGTGTTTGGTCTAGATACATAGATAGATAGATGCTAGAGTACCTACATAGGTACTAGGGGACCTGCCTACCTAGAATGGTATGCCTCTTATCAGTTATCATAGCATGCTACTCCGTACCTGCCTCCGATGAAGGTTGGCAGTGGCTACTTTTCTATCGGTAAATGTTTCTTAGAGATAGAGTTAGAGCACGTTGTTTACTTCCAAGACATTAGATACCTACCTGTATGCATGTATGCTGGGATTGGGGTTTCCTCTTCTTGCAGGTACTCGGGAAACATTGATGGCGGTTGTAGAGTGTCTGATGCGTGACCTACATCTACTATGTACCTAGACTCTTTCCAACGTGTGTGGCGAGCAATCTGGGGGCTGTCGTCTTTCACATGCCTCGCGGCTTACATCATCACCAGTCTTATACATGTTAGAAGCACGAAGAAGTTCGCTTTCGTACGATTTAAAATCGAATGTTGGCGTATTTCTTTATGGCGACATCTTAGTGCTAATCTTACAGTGTTCTGTTTTATTGTCTCTGCTGTAAAGTCGAGGTATGTACACTAATAGCCCATACCTACACGTACCACGCTAGAATCCTGCACTAGAAAGGGCAGTCAGAGGGGGTGACCTGGGAGTCCCGGGCTCAGGCAGGTACCCAATCGCCTATCGCTGGGGGGGCACCTGGATTTCCTAATCCGTCGGCATTTCACCTGCTTCGCCCACGCCCGTTGGCTCTTGCGTCAAGGTCTTATCTGAGTCACACGGCCTAAGCAACCGATCAATTGCGCGCGCGATACAGCCGGCAACCGACGACCCCTTTGTCTCTCCGTGACTGACGGAATGACTGACTGACTGACTGACTGTTCGCCTGCCTTTCTCGCTGACCCTTTAATTTAATTACTACCTAGTTACTGCTTCTTGTACTCGATAAATAACGAAACAGCGCTTGTCCCCTCCGTCTTCTTTCTCCCCTTTACTATTGTACTAATTCGTTTCACTTATCGACCTGAGTTGACAACCAGACGTCACCAACAAGCCATCCACCGTCTCCTTCTCTGTACAGCCGGACTTCGTTGATACACTCTGGACACTTGCGTCACTTGACATTGTATACCTGCATCTCCTGATTACCTTGACTGTCTTACCATTGTATCGATTGTACAGAGAGCCTCGGCGTAGCTCTCTTCTCTCTTTCTCTGTCTACTTCTCCTTCCATTCCACTGTCCAGCTGGGAGAGGGATAAAGCCGTTCCCTCCGGCTTCGTAAATAACGACGTACTAGACAAACGCCAGACCTTGCCTTGTCATCGCGCGTTACCTAAGCATCGTCGTCATCATAATCAACATCCACCTACCGCGTGATCCTTGATCGCCTTCTGTTGCCTCCCATCGCTTTCTCTTCCTTCCAATCCTACTTAGATAGAGCCGCCTGTCTCCCACTTCTCGTATCCTAATAGACCGCTTCTCCCCACATCATCCGTACTCAACTTCATCAACTGTCTGTTGAGTCTTGCGCCACCCTCTCCATTTATCACAAGCATCGTTCCCTTATCTCAAGGCAATCCTTCAGCCACTCGCCTCTCCTCTCAAATTCGAGCATCGAGACTGTCACCAAAGCCAGGCTCCGGGGACAGCTCACCGATTCCCATCACCGGCACTCTTTCTGATCTCTATCTTTGCTCCACAATGGCTTTCGAACAGACTCGAGACCTACGAAGCAACGCCCATGACACGAAGCGAGTCAAAGACCACAACCACAAGTGGGAGCGGGGCAACCGTGCCTCTCCTGGGGTACACTATATCGTATTCAACGACGAGTTGACCGGTAGTGAGAGCCAGCAGGAGAAGGTCCGGCCCGAACGAGTCCGAACGTAAGTAGTAGCTCTTCCTACTGGACATCCGCGTAGACCGGTAGATGGTGTACTGACGAGGTCCACAGCGGCAAGCACTTTCGTTCACCCAACGTAAATAAGCCGAATGTGGGTGGTCGGGTTGGATACAAGTTCCCCGACAGCTACTTGCGGCACAAGGCGAACGTCGTAGTCGAGTTACAAGACCCCTCCAACATGTCCCGGTCCCTTCACGAATTCCTTCCCTCCCCTTCCCCCCAGCGAAAGCAAAGTGTATCAGACGACTTCCTTTATAGCTTTGACAGGACGGAGAGTCCCGGGAAGCCGTTGTCCCTCGAGGTCTTCGTCAGGACAAATCCAAAGGAAACTGAGAAGTTTGTCGAGAAGGAGTACGAGATCTTGGACTACAACGGAGATGCTGTAAAGGGTCGAAGGGCCCTGAAAGATCTGCACCGCGGCAAGACGGCGCCTCCCGTACAAGAGCCCGAGCTCGTCGAGGACGAAGGTTTCGAGCTCGTGTAAGCGGTTGAGTCGGTTCTCGATTCGTATAGTACCGATCGCTTTTATTCATTCATTTCACTGCATATGCATGTCGTCCATTCGCCGCTACAAGCGTATACTTACTTGGTCAGCGAGCGTATCGACTGGCTGTCCTTTTCTATTAGCGGGGCGCTCAATTTTCCGGCGGTTGGTTGGGACGGTTGATCGCGTTTTCTTGCCATTGCACAATCTGCTCTGATGACTTGGTACGCGCAACGACTAGTCGCGTTCTTAAGGCTCCGAGACATTTCAGTCAAGATAGCCATGGCATCGTCGTAGATGATGGCCGCATTGGTTATCACGGTCATGTGCTGAGGTGGACATGTCTTGTTTTTTCCTATGCTGCATCCTATTTTGAGCGAAGGAGCTTCGGTAGGTGGTGTTCAGCCTGACTCCGTCCAGTAGAACAGGATGAGAGGAGGAGGATGGCTCGGCGCATTGGAGGGCTTGGGCTAAGACATTGTTTTTTTCCATAAGTGGCGAATAGAGATTGTGGCTCAGAATTCATAAGGTTCTGCCAGGTTTAGGCAGGTTTAGGCATCTTAGATTATTATTACTTTGCCATGGCACTGTACCGAAGCGGTTCTCGGGTATCTGAGTCCCTTAATACAGATTATAATCTCTGCAACTTGTAGTGTTTGTTAGTGTTTCGGGGGTGCCATGTCAACTGTGTTAAGGTTGAAAGGCAAAATCCAGGAGATTCGAGACGAGGAAAAGCAGTAATTTCACACGAAACGAATTAATATCTCGTGGGCGGCAGGGGCCCGTGCACCATGATTTCTATAATAGGTAGGTAGGTAGGTATCTCCAACTGGCGGCTATTGTGCCCCGTCTATGAGATACCTAGGTACCTTTATGGCCAAGCACTTGATCCGACGAGATACCTGTTGCTGACTTGCCGCCGACTCGCGTTAGTTGATTTGTCTTTCAAGATTATATTTACCTGTGCTTAAAGTCTTTACTTTCGTTTCTAGCTGGCATTGTTCTTCTTTGTCCACCATCCAATGGCTACTCGTACGCTGGAGCGTCACGTCATCGAAAGATTGCGATGGACTTAGACTTAGTATGACTTCGATCAAGGAGTCATCGTATTTTGGTCTTGTTTGTCTTGGATTCATTCGGTCTATTATAGTATGTTCATGCTTGGATGTTACTAATAGCAAGTTTAGAGATCGGTCCCTGTCTACTAATGAACAGGCAATGCACTATGCAGCGGGGTGTTTCTAACTGATCAGGCATTCAAGAAAATGAAGAATAACGAATACCTATCGATATCGGTCCAGTACGATGCTGTACATCGGATCCACCGTCTCATTATCCCGCTCTATTCCCCTCTTCATCTACATCCCCCTCTCTCTTCTCCGGGTCCCGGTCAACCGGCACAAGCTCCTCCAGTAGAGCCCCTAACTGCTTCGCGGCGAGCGTAAAATGGGTCTCGCCCTCGAACTCGCGCAGCTCGCAGCGCGGGAGCTGGGCCGCCAGATACCGCACCATGCGGATGGGCGACTGGCCGTCTTCGATGCCGTGGTAGATGATGACTTTGTTGTTCTTGTCGCACCGCACCTCGTGCAGCGGGAACCCCCAGCCTTCCCACGTCAGGAGCTGCGATTCCCGCACCATTGGCGCCGTGCCTTGCCGGAAGGGCTCGAAGAGGACGCGCAGGAGGGCGGCGCGGGCTTTTGGGATTGGTTTTTGGTCTGTTGTTGGTGCTGCTGTTGCTTTCGTGACGGGCGGTGATGCCGTTGGGGATGAGGATGAGGATGAGGATGAGGATGAGGCGTCGGTCGATGTGGGAGTACTCTTTGTTCCAGTGTGAGAATTCTCCTTGGCTCTCATCGTCTCAAGCCACATGTCGATTCGCCGCGTGACAAACCTCGTGGTTGCGAGCCAGCGGCAAAGGCCTACGGCGCTGGCGCTGATGGCTCTTAGCGAGGAGGGCCAGTAATATCCCATGAGGGCCACGATTCTGGACTATATCTCGAGACATGGAGTTCTTCGTTAGTGAAACGCCGTTTCAACCGAGTCAGACGCAGATGAATTTCAAGTATTAAGGAGACGTGCTGAAAGCCACCTACCGAAAGTGGAACGCCCGCTATCCCGGCCTCTTTCCACGGTGCCGCGGGCGCCAGGAGTCCCACGGCGGAGATCATCTCGGCGGGCAGAGAACGCGCGCATGCTAAGGCGTACGGGGCACCGCCTGATCCGCCGAGAATCGTGAACCGGTTTAATCCCAGATGGGCCGCGAGCGCGCGCACGTCGTCCGGCCAGTCGGTTACGCGATGGCGGGGATTGAAGGTTGACAGGCCGAAGCCAGGTCTCTCGGGCGCGATGATACGGAGGTCTTTGCGGGGGACTAACTTGAGGATTCCTTCGGCCTGGTGGGTCTATTAGGACACGTTATTGCGACACAGGACAGAAGGCAAGTAAGTAGTCAAGTAAGTGTTTGTTCGTTATTGGGATATGAGTCCTTTAATTATTATTCAAGACCATGGGGTGTTCTCTGTGTTGATGGTTACAGTATCAGGGAAGAAAGGGGAGAAAGGGAGCCAATAGAATTAAGGACCGCGGAAATTCAAACTTACCTCGAGTCGCGAGGATGGGAAGCCATGAAAGAAGAATATAGGCTTACCCGTTGGCGAGCCGTACTCGGCGAACCCTAACATTCGGCCATCTGCGAGCTTGAGGGTTTGGCTGTGTCTTGGCGGAGCTGGACGATTTTTGCTTTCGAGGGACGATTTGCTATCACTAATAATGCTACTCATGCTATAGTGTAGGGTAGTAGATAACTGTCCAACATAAATAGAATGAGGATGAAGTCGAATTCGTGTCCCTAGATGATATGTCACTCGATTCATCATGGACCACTGGTGCTCTGTGTTAAGATACCGTTCTACGAGTATCAAGCAGGGGGTTATAGAAACCGGGGGAAATCTATCAGGAAAAAAAAAAAAATAGAGATGGGAAGCACAACTCAAGGAAGTTATCAACATTTATGCAAAACCTTAAAAGCTCATTGTCTCGACATATAGATCAGATCCCATTTACTTCTAGACGTCGATACTGTTGCGCCCTCTCCATACTCCGTATAGCCCACTTGCTGCCGACTAGAGGTCCACTTACAGGGCCAAGTGCGTGCGTGGGATTGGTCGTCTTCTCTGAATACGGCGTATTCGACACGCTAGAGCTGGGTTGTACATCTGGGCACAACGCTTTGTCAGAAGGCGGCGCAAATGACTCCAGAGATGATCATATTGGCGATCCGTGTTGATGTACCGTGTCCGAAGTGCGTTCTAGATATAGACACCATGTTTCCTTTAAAGAAAGAAGAGTTACTATTCAGGGTAAGTTAGGGGAAGTGATTCATAGCCTAACGCCTCTTAATCACGCAGACTGCTTGAGTTAACTTGGGTTAAAAAACTTATAATCTCGAATTTACACCCTTAGGGGTCGGTATCTAAGCGCTGACACTCCTGCCGCTCATCATATGTCATTTCCAAAGGCACGTTCTCAATCATATCACATTCCGCGCCAGATCAGTGGACCGGCTTTCCCTTAAATCGGTGTCATTCGATGGTATCAATCTTACATTCCTTCCTCTTAGCCGTAGGACCGTCAAACTTGGAGGGATTCATCTTGATGTTAATGTCCTCCAGACTTAGGCCCTCTGTCAACATATTGTTGGGATTGCCAGTTCCGTCTTGTCGCAATTCTATAGCATGTCTATAGCATGTCTCTTCTTTCTGGAGGGCAGAACTGACACCGTCCATTCAACTTGGGCTTTCGCCTATTCTGCTCGACGGGAAGTCGTCAAGTACTGCTCGCCAACATGCTGTTTTCCTACCACCTTGAAGAAGTCGAGATCCTTTTCGTACTCGCTGGCAAAGTTTCTCAGCCTAATCTTTGTGGCTGGAAGGGAGCGCATTGTCTGTTCCACGTCTCGTCGCAGACCCTCCTCATCAGCCTGCGTGGTGCATTCCGACCCGTGTAGAGCTCGAATTGTTCCATCGCCATCTCGCCTACGACCTCTAAGCCGTCAATAATTACCCACGAGGTGTTGCCTTCCTCACGCATCTTGCGCATTTGAACTACTAGGGGTGTGATAAGAGGCTCATATGCCAACTAATCGAGTCAGCTCAACACTCTTGAAACAACCTCAAATTTTAGCGAACGCTTACCTCTATAACCACACCACCAGTGGGACTGCGCAGCCACTGGGGCGGCATCCTGAACTCCACCGCGGGTTTATCGTCAATGCCGAACGAAGGGATGCATGATATGATGATCGTGGGTTGTTGATACTCTTCGGGCCAAGGATCGCTTGCGGATTGGATGACGTGACAGATTCGTTCCCCTTCCGCACGTCGGCCGAGAAGCTTGTGGTCCCTCGCATAGGCATTGAAGTGTGCCGCAACCTGTTTGGCCTTAGCTACGGTACGGTTGAATATGAAAATCTTGCGGCAGCCAAGTTTGATTAACGCATAGATACCAGCACGTGCCATACCGCCAGCGCCGATGATAAGCCCGGTGGTTCGCGATGGTTGAACTGAGTTCCGTGGGCTAATGGCCCGGCGTAGACAGGTGGCTATAGAGTTCCAGTCGGTATTGTCGCCGTAAAATTTATCTGTTGCACCGGACTGATTCCTCGCATTTGCATGGTCGATGATGGAAGAAGTTTTGCCGCGAAGAGGTAGCAGGGTATTTACTGCACCTATGGCAGTCGCGTGGAAACTCACATGATCAATGTGATCCATGATGATTACCTTGAAGGGCGCGGTGAGCGAAGCACCTCCGAAGCTTGGATCCCGTCTGATCCGGTCCAACTCTTCTATTGTTGTACACTGCCTCGCCTCGAAGGTGTGCGGCATCATGTAATGTTCAAAGGCGGCTCTGTGCATAGAAGGTGATGCAGAGTAATATACATTAGCGCCCACAACATAGAAGTTGAGCGGTTGCAGCCATCCCCTTCGAAAGAAAGTCCGAATAGTACCACGAGCTGTGTTGACGCCAACCATCTGCTCGCGACTCGACTTCTCCAGGAGCTCATGGCCAGTTGGATTTAAACTTAGGCCTTGAAATGGGCTTACAATTCCAAAGACGGAGAAATCGTACGCGACTATGAGCGGCTTGGGTTCCTCTAGCGCAGCAATTTTGTCCATGAACTTCTGGCGCGCTTGGTCATTTCTGTCTCCCGGACAGAATCTGGCAATCCGAACAATATGGCAGCCCAGGCTTTGGGCGTGTAAATACCGCCGAACATAGACATCATCATCCCACTGCGGAGCACCAAAGCCTCTAATCACATAGTTGCCAATAATTTTGGTCCGGCCGCGCATGGAGAGAATCTTGTGGACGAGCTCCTCGCTCCTCTCGAGATCGACACTTAAATAATCGACGCCAAGGCGAAGACCGTGCATCATCAATGCAAAATCAGAAGTATCTCTCTCTTCTAACGATCTTCTGCGCTCCTCTCGCGGATTTTCCTCGACATAATAAATAATCGGGAGGTCCAGTTTGCGTCTTATGAGGGCAACCTGGGTGGCTATAAAATCGAACATATTATCTGGCCAGGTGTCAATGATAATCTCCACGGCCTCGCTGGGAGCCTCCATCCGTGCTAGGTCTATGTTCAGATTAATTAGAGTTGAAAGACGTAGGTTCAAGACAAACGTGTATAATCGATGTTCCGGGGGAATAGCTTTGACGGAGAAAGGGTTCTGCATCCAAGACCGCGTGAGAGCCTGGCCAGAGATGTGATCAAGGAAGTTGATGAACTCTTGCTTGGCGTAGATTAACCTGGCAGAATGGGCCGAAGCAGAACGTAATACTGATTCTCCATCGTTCTGACCATCTGGGCTCGTGTCCAAAAGATTGAAATATTCAAGGTTGCAGAACTCCCGATGTTTCTGATCCGCCACTAATAAGCGCTCGGCGTCAGAAACAGGGAGCTGTAGCAGTTTGTATAAGTCCTCCTTATCACGGTGAATGTATATCACTGGATTTGTCTCAGCAAACGATGAGAGTACCGCCTGTGTCTCTTGGGTTAGGATTGCAGTGCTGCACTCGATGACACAATTGAGACGGTTGGCTTTCAGTGTCTGTGCCAAAATGATGGCTGTTTGGGTATTGAAGGTGTCGCGCCCATATTTCTGAAGGAATGTTGCTCTGTTACAGCCAGTAGAATTCTCAAAGTAGTAGTCCTCAGTAAGAAGCCGGCGACCTAGATACTTGGCGGCTATGAAGCCCAGCGTCTTCTTGCCGGCGCCACGGCAACCGACGAGCACGATGGAAGCATCTGGCGAGAAAAGCCTAGAGTTCGCTTTCGCTTGCGAAATCAAGGCGTCGGCTTCGGTGATACCATACTGAACGTCTCTCATTGCGACTTGCGTGGGTCGCCCAAGTATTGTTCAAACAGCCCGTCAGATTCTGATCTCGCTATCAGTATGCTGCTTTCCTCTTCTCTTATCTCAACCTGAGTGTTTTGAGATGCGTGCGATGTGTCTAGATGTATGACCAAAGCCAGCCTACCTCAGATAACATGGGATGACCCTCAAAGGCAATGAACCAAGTGCCAGTAGAACGAGTTTGTGTACCACGACCCACGAGAGGGATGAATGTATATCCTTCCACCCTTCGCCCGAACGAGGCCACACCTCGGCTGTTATAGTGTGACCGATCGAGGGTCGCGATGGATTTATGGATTTATACACTTAGTAGGCCACGTCCTAACCTTGTCGAGTTCTCTGAGCTACGCCTTCACTTTGAAACGTCTTTCGTAAGCTTATCATGGTCTTGGCCGGCAGCAAGAAGCGAACAACATCAGACAGGCGTATCCCTATGGAACGAGTATATTAAATCTTCGACTATTGCTGCAGGTGGTCTAGGTGGCAGTACGAGCTTCCAGCGCGGTGGATCGAGTGACACGGCAAGCTCATCGGCACGCCGGGTGGAAAGATTCGCCCGTGACCAGTAGGTAGTCGGACCGTTCTGGGTCTGCGTCCAGGGAGGTATTGGAAGGGGGCAATAAACTGGGGCCCGATCAACTACCTCTTTTCGGCAATAGAACCTAGCCACTATGATTATATAAGAACAGCTCCACTAGGTATAGTCATACACAGCCACATGGGGAAAGCCGGGTCCAACATTTTACCTTAGGTAAGTACCTAAGTAGGTAGCAATCTAACCTTAGAGGGGTAGGTTACCTAACCTTAATTGTATCTGATACTTGACTCACTTGATTCGAGGCTTAATTTGCTCTTGCGTGATACTGGCTTGCGACATGCTGACTTACTGAGTATACCTATACCTTCTCTACTAGGGGGTCTACAGGTAGAAGACGATGCCTAAAGCAATGCAATGACTATCCTGCCGTCTAATTCATGCAACGTCTTCAAGCTGTTCGAGCCGTAATCGCTCGCTGGACCTGCCTATTTCCGTCCTCCATCAGCATTGCCAAGCATTTTGTTTACTATTCCCAAACTGTCTGACTGGTCCCGCTTATGACCGGCCATTGCTGCTCACCCGTTGACGAAACCTTTGACGTTGCTTGCTGGCGTTCAGTTCACCCATAAGACACATGAGACACGCCAACCAGTATCATCACCCCTCCACCAACGCTTTCCTTCCACTTCTCACAAGCTAATAACAACCTATCAAACTCAACTAATTCCCCCCACCACTCGATCAACGGCACCCGGCGGTGGTGGCGCCGTGGGTCCCCGGTCCCTCGCCCTGCCGCGGAGGCGATGAGTGATGGTGAGAGCGACGATGGTAGGCGGGCGGCCAAGAAACGCAAGGCGAGCCGTGCTTGTGACCGCTGCAACTCACAGCACCAGCCCTGCGACAATGCCGTCCCCAAGTGCAGCGTCTGCGTCCGCGCCGGGACCGAGTGCACGTATAACCGGCCTGTCCGCAAGAGAGGGCCGCGAAGTGGCTACACTGGCCAGAACGGTGAGCGCCTGTGGGCAATAGTGCTCCAGGCCAGGCCCGATATCGAGGACGTTGTGTTGCAGGCCCTTCGTCGTGGCACGTACGGCGATACAGGCATTTCCAATCTCGAATATTATCGCAACAACTACAACCAGACGGAACTAGTGAACAGATTTAACGAGAGCCGAATTGGTCGGTTCCTGCAACACGGCGAGTCCCCGGACTTGAATCTTCCACCACTCGACCAGGAACTACCTCTAGCATCACATTTCGAGCAACCCCGGACTGAGTCAGGACTCAAGCAAAACAATGGTACTCCCAGACAATCGGGACCTATCCCTATCCAGCCCAGTCAGCCCCGGAGGACGTCCTCTAGTTCTGGGACCAATTCCACCATAGTTAATCCACATGGTGCCCCGCAAAATCCTGGTGACATCTACCTTCAGAGTGAAGATATTAGAAGACGCGTTTTTGACCCGTCGCAAGACCAACGACGTCCTTATAGTGACACTAGCTACCAGGGATCACCCGCTGTCCCTAGCCCGGAGTTCGGATGGAACAGCTCAGTAGATGATTATAGAACTCATGTATCCAATGTACAAACACCCGCGAACCCGACCGACTTCGGCTCCCTACCAAGTGCGCCACTTACCTCATACCGAGGCGACGATGGAAATGATGGGAATGGAAAACAGGAATTACGTGATCTTGATTCGGCTTACCATTCTCGATGGCGAGTAGCTTGATCCGCTTGTTACAGGCTTTTGCTAACCCCCTACGTAGGTTTGATTCAGTGCCAAGAGATACCCTGCTTAATCTTGGATTTGCTCCTGGCGAAGGCATGGAGGAGGACTTTTTCGAGCTCTGTGCCAACCCAGACCCAATTGATTCAACACCCACCAACTATACAGCCGACCAAGATGAGGATGAAGAGGCAATTTGGCGTCGTTTAGTCATGAGAGGCAGATTTGTGTGAGCATCCCAACGCGGTCGGCCTGCCTCTATCATTCACAACGCAGAAATAAGAGCCACATATCTCACCTCACAACTATTATTCGTCTCTTCTAATCATCATGGAGTGGTAGAGGTATCAACTTATTTCTCGCAATTCTTATGTTCCACATTACTAACTTGCCACGCTAGCCTAGCCTGAACACGACAGTCCGAGAATTTAACTATTTTCGAAGATTGGAGAGTATCCTCCGTTATATTAAACCTACAGCTCCAGCTATATCCCGCGAGGCTTATTGTAGTTATAATTTGACTACTTAAATGCTCTGAATATTGCCCTCGTGTGCCATGATAGTTTGGTGCGGGAATCACTCATTCGTCGTCAAATACTATAAACTGTATGCGGGGATTGAAGTAAATCTACTTGGAATTTTGAGCAGAATGAGTGGCTGTAAGTACAGTGTTGCCAATGCATCTCTTGGCATATTGGACTTTTCCAACTTTCTGACTTTTCCGTGGTTGGAAGAAACATCGAGGCTTCGCATTGCTCATAAAGGTGCATATAACTGTATATAGGCCGCAATCTCAGGATTACACTAGGGAAATAGACCCTCAGTGGACCGACAGGGATAGGTATGGTGTTTTGATTTTCAGCACTTAGATACCCTTTCGTTACTCTCAAAAGAAACAGTCCTATTTCGGGACACCTGTATTAAAGACGTGTCACGAGAAATCACCTATCAGGATCTCCGTGAAAAAGCAGAGAGCAACGTGCTCAACACGGATCAACAGATAGATAGTATTCATTCTAAACCCGGCCAGAGCTAGCTCGCCGCGTGACAAATTCAGTCTACACAGTACCCCGTCTGCATAGAATAAGTTCTTTCCGATCACAAGCCCAACATACAGGGATAAATCGTCATACCTCCGTTCCCTTGACTAGCTCTTATTTCCCGTACATCACGTAACATCTAATCCAAGAACGAGCTCGGAACCTCAGGTCCTATTGCGAATTAGCCAATTCCAGCTCTCTTCTGTACTTAAGCCGCTACGTGGACTTAAATGCTTTTTACTTACCCCAGACATGCATGCTTCCAGGTCCCATTTGTGAGCGATGCGTGGGCTCATCGGCAGTCAACAGATCTCCATCGACGTAATGTTCAAGGATGAACCCGCTTTCATCGAACCTTCAATAATTGTTTCCAAAGTCAGCCAGTCAGCCAGTCACCTTTGCCAAATGCCGCCGCGGGCCCCCCTCTCATAGCGCGATAAGCAAAAGCAAGGAAGGAAGTAAGTAAAGAAAAAGAAAAACCCGGGTCTCACCAATAGTCGAAAATCTGGCTCCCCATTACATGTCGTCCGATACCCCAGCAGTTCTCATACCCCTTCTCGCGCAACCAGTCGTGGCCCAGGACCTGCGTGTCGAAGTCGTGTGTCTCAAACGACGAGTGATGGACCTTGTAGGACGGGCCCTCGGCGAAGAAGAATATGTGGTGGTCGACTTCTTTGCTCCCTCTGTCGAGACGGAAGAACGCGATGCGGTCGATTCCCTCGGCGTCGTGGACGATCTTTTATTCATGCATTAGTCCGCGAGCCTTGAGAATTTTCTTATTTGGGTGTATTATATATGGGCGTTGAGAGGGGAACCGTGTAGGGGGCGGTATGGAGGTTGTTTCAGGAAAGGGAAAGGAGAAGGGGAAGGGGAAGGTAGCAGTTTGGTTCCTGTCTCTTACATCGCTTGGGAAGAAATTGAATCGAGAAGTGTAGAATTCGTACGACTTCGCGAAACTCGTCGTGCGCAAGCCGTAATGCCCCAGCTTGTGCACCGGCGCCGGACGCTTCGTGAATCTCTGGAACTTGCCGGCCGGTCGGTTCTTCTCCGTGGGCTTTATCGGGCGGCAAACAGTAGCAGTTAGTTGTCAGGAACTAGCACCAATCCTCCCAATCCTCCCTTATTAAGACCGAGCTAAAAAGCAAGGAGTTTCCTTAGAAGCCAAACAAAGACAGCAAGGAATCAGATGTTCGCGTGCGTGTGTATAACTCACGTAATTAACAGGCTCATGAGGCAGAGATATGTCCAGCATATCCACTTTCTCCTGTCCATGCACAAGATGCATAGGCCATCCATCAACCGGGTCGTGAAAAGTAACATATTGTCCGCCTCCGGGCGCATCCGTCAACTGATGTACCTCCGATGCCTGAGGTAGCGTATCGGCGGCAAGACGCAGGTCCTCCTCGGACTCGACGACGAAGGCGGCGCCGCCGAACTCGGGCTTGTCGGACTTGATGGCGCAGAAAACCCAGGGCTCGGTGCCGTAGCCACGGAAATAGATCTTTTCGCCTTCACCATTGTTGTCGTTGTTGCTGTTGTTTTTGCTGCTCACACGCTTCGTCTCGGTAAAGCCGAAGTCGAGCAGGAATTCCTTTGCTTTGTCTAGGTCCGGGTACTTGTAGTACACGTGTGCTATACGCACGAGCTGGATTTTGCGTGGTGGTACTGTCATGTTATCTTGGGCAACGGATTTAATTGGGAACACAATGACTTCATTTTTGAATAAAAAAAACGTCGTATCGCAGAAGCTCCTGGTTCTCGTGAGACAATATCTGGATGTTGGGCAAGTCGGAACTTATGGTGGCGGAGTCCGATTCTGTATGTGGCCGTCACCCGTTCACCGTGTACAGCATCTCGCATGCATACCCCTCTGATGAACTTCTTGTTACCCTTATCACTTAGTTTCTACTGCGTTTCGCGTTAGATGACGGGTATCTAAACACATGTAAGACATAGTTTTCTTCAAGGTTGCAAGCGATATCATTGGGCTGGTTGAAAAGGTTGTGCTACGAACCGACTTTTATAGGCAAATTAGCAGGATGAAGATATCAAACACCATGGACAGCTCCCTAGTACGAGTTCCCTATTTATCACCTGGCTTAATATTAGCTTATTACAAGTGTTTCTGTACATATTCAGGTAGTACTAGATGGAAATAGGCGCACTGTCCTTCACGACAGCCTTAGTCTTACGAGGTGTCTCTGGCTCCGTAGCGGTTTTGTGCGTGAGGTCGTAGATATCCTGCCAGTATTCTGTACAAATTAGCAATGGGCTTGAAACGTTTCTCGACTAAATTCCAATCAACTTATTGGCAGTCAATTGATCGTCAAGTGCAGTTAGTTGGTCATCTGACCGGGTGCGGCTCAGCTGGCTCCATCTCGTGGGCAGCTTGGCCACTTGGGCTCGCTTCTTTGACATAAGGTACAGATATCAGAAGATGAGAGCTGGGGAGACATCAAGTTTATTCCGGATAGTACGCTAATAACAACGACGATACGACAATATAGGATGCTAGACTGCCTAGATAAATATCCTGTAGGAAGTTGAGTTCATCTGTTAGCTTCCAAGTCTTGATTGACGGTTCGCTAGCAACTACAAAGGAAGAAAAAAAAGAAATCAAGAGTGAGGCAGTTGGGATTCGAACCTACAAAAAGAATCGAAGGCTTAAGGCGAACTCAATATCCTTCAACCGGAAAATGCGTGCTGCCTATGGCCCTGCCTCTGACACAAGCATTATTCCTGCCGACTACTTAACCGCTTGACCACGAAGGTGGAAGGGGAACGTCTGTTGAAGTCCCGAGCCTTTGTTATTAACTATATACCTGATATTTGGACCGGGATAAAGATGCAAGTGCTATAAGTTGCACGCCATGTCAAGTCCTCATTGAACTCATCCATCTTTAATCTGTAGCAATATCCGAGAGATTGGCCCCGAGAGTAACTGGATCTTTGCTATCGCTCTTGGTTTCAGCGACGACTTTTACCAACAAGGGCTTTCAAACGCTCGTCGGTCTCGTATTCACTCAGAGCCGCCTTTCTCCATGTCCACCAATCCTGTTCAACCCCAAAGACTTCGAGAATCGCATTGGCTAATGGTAGGGCGTACGACCATTCGATCTCATGGGCCAGACCCCAAAAGAATCTCCTTACTTTTTCATCTGTCATGAACTTCGTCAGCTCAGGAGATCCTCTTGACCCTAGTACGTCCGCCAATGCAGTATCATCATCGCTTAACGAGACCTTGCCCCCGCACAGTGCACTCATGTCAGCCGTAACAAGCGACGCCCCGAAGGCTTCACGTCGAGGTGCAACACGTGCCATCTGCCAGTCAATGATACCAGTGATGTTGAGGTTCTCGTCAACAAGTAAGTGGTCGCCTTTGTCATCGACATGCTTCAGAAAGAACTGCTCAGGAGCCCGTGCTTCTGCATCTTGTTGAATCAACTGTACTGCGTTATCTTTCAGAAAGCGGTACACCAGATACGCATCGACAGAATACTCCGTGTAGAGTTGGCCATCCGCAATTAATGCTAGATACTGCTCGGCATACGCAGTGTAATAGGAAATCGAAGTGTCAAAAGGCCCTTCCGGACTAAGCACGACGAACCTGTCACTCGCTACTGCCGACACATGGATGCTGGATGACTGGAAACACAAGGACCCAGCCTTTGGAAACGGGTGCTTTCCCAGCTCAGCTAGAATATCAGCAAGGGCACTCCAGACCTTCATCTTCTCATCTTTGGTAGCCACACTGCCAGACACTCCTTCACCTGTCCATGGTCGTCCGGGCAGCTCTTCCATGAGAAGGAAACTTACCCCGACACCATAGTCGGTTCCATTACTACGTATGCC
This sequence comes from Xylaria sp. FL0933, assembly GCA_022578765.1. Classification (NCBI taxonomy): domain Eukaryota; kingdom Fungi; phylum Ascomycota; class Sordariomycetes; order Xylariales; family Xylariaceae; genus Xylaria; species Xylaria sp. FL0933. The sequence continues at coordinate 152,179 of MU389783.1, read as the reverse complement.
ATAGCTAAAAGCCTTAGGTGCGGGCACCGCAGTAGTCTCGAGAAACTTCAAGGTCGCGAACTCGCTGGCTATCAGGTAGTCTGCCAACGACTCTGGAAGACCGACGGCGAAGCTCGCAACTCGAGGCACTCGCAGGAGCCAGGAAGGAGAGCCATCGTGGAAACGGATACGTGCGTGGTAGTTTGCGTTTCCCATCAGAGCGCCCGGCCCAACCTTGGAAGAGTGCTCGACGGTGCAGCTTCTGCCACTGTTCAGCCTAGACGCATGCTCACATACGGCCGCATCGTTGATCCGCGAACAGAGACGATCAATCTCGGCAATAATCCGTGACTCGTAGGCTGCGTCATCTAATATCTGCTACTCCGGTCGCATTAACACTAAGTTCCTCATGGAACCGCTACGAAATGAATGGAAGGCCAATTTCTCTTACATTGCTGCACTTGTGGAAAGAAGGAGACATATGAGTAAGGCATAAGTGGCGATTACAGCTATCGCAGCCTCCGATTGCCCTAACACTCGGCCATTCGCATTCTGGTACAGAGCAAGGGAAGAACCGGGGCGTCATTGTGCGTCCGGCAGTACAAGGTTAACAATATGTGAGGGAGGTTGGACAGACATAGGAGTTGTGCAAGACTCGGGGGAGTGCCTCATTGCCTTCTTCATGGCAATGCGATCCCGACACTATTAATTAGCCAGATGATACCTCAAGCCTCAGCCAGAACGCGATCTTTCTCTCAACACTAGCGAGATCACCTTCCTGAGATTTGTGTCGTACCGACAGACTGGTAGCGATGGAGATGGTTCAACATGATTCGACCAGAAGTGTTGTTAGTTATAACATAGATGCCTAAACTGGAGACCGCAAAGCGGATATGTAAAAGCGCGTTAGGATTCTCTTAGAATTCAATTTTGTGACAAGGTTTCAAGTCCATCATAGAGCTAAACATACTGACACTTTACCTAGTAGATGTGATTCCTTAGTAGGTCAACACGCTATACCTCTTTTGTCGACCCCATAAACCTGGTAGTCGATAGACACAGCATAAGCCAACTCAACAAAGGCATCACCTGCACCACAGAACCACTCATTAATCCTGTTAAAGCTCTGCGCGTTTATCCTATCTCTACATCGTAGATAGTTAATTATGTACGTAAAATAAACCACCACCAACAACACCCATTCCCACATTCACTCTCCACTCTCCCCTCCCCAGCAAAAACCCCCTCTCCAAGAGAAAATGCCCCGCAAACTCTCCAAGCAATCAACGAGCACCTCGCTCTCCTCAACCTCAACCTCAACCGCGCCCTCGCTCCCAGGCATCCTAACCGATGGCCGGCCCCTCCCTCGCGCCGTGGTCTTCGACCTAGACTACACCGTCTGGCCCTTCTGGGTCGACACCCACGTGTACCCGCCCCTCCGCCCAAACACAACACACAGCGCCTGCACAGACAAAGTAGGCGAGACTTTCTCTTTCTACCGGGACATACCGGCGATCCTGCACGGCCTCTCCCTATCAGGCGTAAAGCTGGGCGTCGCGAGCCGGACGCACGCGCCCGAGATCGGGCGCGAGATGTTGCGGCTTCTGCACGTGCCGCCTGCGAGCAGCGTCTTCGGCAACAACGAAGACGGTCTCACACACGACGGGAAAGATGGAAAGGGTGGGAGTGGGAGTGGGAGTGGTGGTAAGGAGAAAGCGCGCAAAGCGATAGATTTCTTCGATGCCGGACTCGAGATCTACCCCTCATCTAAGATCAAGCACTTCGAGTCCCTGCATAAGCGCACCGGTATCCCATATACCGAGATGCTGTTCTTCGATGACGAGAGCCGGAATCGCGATACCGAGACCCTCGGGGTGACGATGTGGTTGGTCAGGGACGGCGTCACGTGGGCTGAGGTCGAGAGCGGTATTCGGGAGTGGAGGCGGAGGAGAGGGGTGGAATGATAGAGTGTTGGTGATGTGAGATGCGATTCCGATGCCTCTAGCACGGCTAGCATAACTCACACCGTCTAGACGAAGGAGTAAAGGAAGAAATGTTTGCGAAGCTTGGCGTTACTGGCTGGCATAGATGGTTTGCCTCAAGACCCGAGAGTATGGAACTACAATTAGATGACTAGACGATAGACGGACGGACGGACGTACGGACGACATCGTACGTTTTGGGTGGGGTGTTCGGCGTTATACATTTGTGGACTATGTTCGCCACCATAGAAGGAAATGATACCAATTCTAGATGATAAAGTTCGGGATAAAGTATATATATATATATGCGTACGCCTCTTCCATCGTGTTTGCGTAGCCCAATGACTGATAAGCTAATACTGATGTCTGCCAAACACGACAAAACTTGTCATCAAAACCGTCATGCGATGCAAAAAAGGGAAGAAAGAAAATTACTTCTATACAGAATGCTCGATCTATACATGATATAATTAATGCGCCTTTGTTTCGGTGGCCGCGTCGGCGGCGGAAGCAATCTTCTCGGAAAGCTGTTCGGTAGAATTCTTAGCATCGGTGATAACCAGGCCCGCCACAGAATCGGCAGTGGACTCGACAGTCGTAGCCTCGGAATCGTCAGGCCTCGGTAGCGTCGATTGGGGCGTCGTGTCTGTGGTGCCGTCTTCACTCTCTGTGGCAGTAGCCTCCTCTTTTTCACCAGTTGTCACGGGAGCTTGGGTGGCGTTCTCGGCTTTGGGTGGGAATGCCTTCGGGATCGTACATACTACCTCCATCCTCTCCTTCCCGTCCTTGCTACCAACTGCGAGACACTTTAGCCGCGTCCCGTCCTCGGTAGGTCGCCAATAGCAGGGTCCAGGAGGGAAGTTGGTATATCCGTTTTCCCACGTCACTATACGTTTTATCTCGTCGTCGTAGGCGGGCTCGTCAAAGAAGCTCCAGTTGAGCTTCCCGCCATAGTTCTTCGGGATATCCTCGAGGTCCATAAACGTCGTCAGGACAGGCAGCACGTCGTGATCGCTGAGAATGAAGATCTTCGATACGGTGACAGGGTCGAACCACCGCTTAATCCAGCCCCAGACAGTCGAAAAGAAGTAAGGAGCGCCGATGATGAAGATCCCTATAGGAGATGCGCATTAGCACGTTCCACCCGATTGTTCCTCTGCTTCTTTATGACGGCGGTATCGGCGAACAACAAGAATTCGGCTCGAGGAAACACTTACGATCTAGAGTTTCGGGATAATGTGCAGTAGCTAGCTGACTGGCAGCCTGCATGTGGGCCTTCAGGTTCCAAAACATGCGCAGACTGACGTGCGAGATATCGACGATGTTGGTGCTGAGGGTGATGGGAGTCTCGGGATGTTCGCGATCGGTGCACTGGGAGGACAAGGGCTGGACGAATCTGGTCAGGTTCTCGTACAAGGCGAACAGACGCAGCAGCTTAGGCGGCGTCTTTCCATCCGTCTTGGCTTTGCTATAGGTGGTTTCGGTGGACTTCTCGTAGTCGGCGACGGCCTTGGAGTCGAGATGGCGGATCTGGAAGACATAGATCGGTATACCTCTGGACAGCGCAGCAGCGGTTCGTTAGCACTGACTGGATAGAGCTCCGGTGGTTACCAGCAAAGCAGCGAGCACGCAACATACCGCTTGTCTCGATGACCAGTGAAACGGGGGTACTAGAAAGTGAAACCATCGTGAGTAACCGATCTGAGCAAGCGGCAACGGGGTGATTCCAGCAGGGATGCAGGGATACAGGGGTAGTTGTGTACCAGTTTCCTCGAGGCCTCGTACGAGTCTATGTCGATGGTGTCGTACAGCTTCTCGATCTCGTTTGCGTTGCGGAACTTCTCCGTCTCGGCAAACTGGCCGTATGCATCCTGTGGCACCCATTTCCGAGCGCGCAGGTATCGCCTGAATTTCGCGCGCGCGCACGAGGCGACGGGTTAGCAATTGCTAATTGGCTAGCAAGGGGATACCATCAGGACACACAGCAACGTCGGATCATCGTGCGACGGCGGGGGACCCGGCTTGTAGAGCCCTTTCTCTTCCAGCAGCGTCTTGAAGTCCGCGAGGGCCTGTTGTTCGTGTTCGGTGAGATGGCCGAGGTGTCCCGTTGGGTAGCCGACCTCGACGGCACCAGACGACGGCACCCTACGGAGATGGCTGGCCATGATTCGCAAAGAGAGCGATTTTCAGACCAATGTTCTTAAGCAACCGTATATGGGAATCAATAGGTTTGATAATTCTGTTGATGATTCATATGAGAATGATAAGTATAGTCATTATTAAGTCGGGGACTTGAAAAGCAACGGCGAAAGGAATCTATGATGTTACCTACTAACCTAGCTGATCTAGTCTTACTTAGCTTAGTGTAAGTAGATATCTCTTAGGTAGATGCGGTAGATGCGCTATCTACTGTATGTACCCGTAGATAGGTACTTAAGATCTAGCGCACTATCTGCGGCACTACTGGTACCTTTGTCAGGGTTTAGCGACCCTGGTGGTGATCATTTCAGCCTTGTAAGTTACTAACAAGGCCTATCTTACGGGGATATACTCCGTATATATATCCAGAATGAACACAATAACTGCATGTACGTACTTAATAATAATGCAGCTTACTGTCATGTCTTCAATGTTGTTCTTCCACTGCCTGCGTTGGCCAATCGTAAAATCGTAGCACCTCTTTTTGGGCGAACTCTCGTCTGGCACGTCTGCAGGTGGTCAAGGTAGATACCGAAGTTTAAGGATCTTCCTGATCATGATCTTTACCTGATAGGGATTGACAAAACTATATGTTCTCGGCGATGTGATAGTTTCGTTCACCGATTTTGCCCACCAGGCACTACAGAGAACACGGCTTTCGAGGATCACGCTAATACTCAGTATGCTGCGCCAGTGTCTCGAAATGTACACCACAAAAATCCTCATATCGGCGGTTACCTACCGAGACTATTACGAAGCCACTCCGCGTCTCGTTACCGGGGAACCCAACTTGACCGCGTCTTAATCCGAGTGTCCTAGTCTACCTAGGTGGCTTTCTCATAGCTGTTTAAACCAAATATAATATCCACACAGTAAGAAACAGAAGTGATTGGACTAGTGCCAATCAACTTTGCACATCAGTCAATACCGCTAAGACATGACTTGCAAAGTCTCAGTGTGGCGCGAGGGCTGTCAAAATCGCCCGATGCCGGTTAACGACACCCGCGAGAAGCCATCCCAAGTAAAACTACGTGTATTTCAGGCAATGTAGCTTGGCGGGGGCACCAGTCCTAAACTACCTAGGTACTAGACATGACTTTGAAGGGAACCATCCGCATCTACTGCAGGTCGATAGGCCGAAGTTAACCAACTTCAGTCGCTAGAGGTGCACTACCACCGGTAGCACGTTTACACGCGCGTCCAGAATGCGGGCAGAATCTGGGGTCAGGGGAGGAAACACACTGCGGTTTACCTGTTCAAGTATTCCCTGCTTAGTGCCCGCTCGCCCCCAATCCCCAGATTTTCTCCGCAGCTATGCAGCTGGGGAGCTGAACCATCTTTGTTTGTATTATACTACTGTATGTACGCAGTGATCAAGACCTACAAATACTTAAGACGTCAGCTATCGATGGGACACATTATTCCTTATACCCGAACGCGCGGGGCAATGTAGGGTATAATTCGCCTCGTTGTTCACTAATACGCCCACGCGCCGACCACCGGCCTATCCCTTGCATGGCGCCAATGTACGCCCATGAGCGCGCGTGCTTCTGTCTCAAAGAAAAAAAAACGACAGAACCATAGCTGTATACACAGTGCCATGTCATGATTGCATGCGGGGTTCTACGCCTTCTCCGATTCTGCTCCAGTGAACTCAGGGCTATAAACACTCGATTCTTGTTCCCTCAACAAGACTCTGGAAAGGGGTATACACCGTTACCCATACTATAGGAATTTCACCACCGAAATACCGAAACTCACACGATGGCAGCGGCCACGGTAGAAGTCCCGTCTAGTGAGCGGGCGGTGCCCGGATCTGTTAATCTATCAGTCGCGCCAGTAAGCCACATTCCTGCATTCTTTTATTCCCGGATTGGCTGCTTCAGGAGGCAAGCATGATGTGTCTCGAGAGGCTTGCAGAGCTCTTAGGCCTTGTGACACCGCGTTACTCGAAAGGTCCGTTACCGACTAAAAAAACCTATAGTGGCCAGAAACAGGCGATATCGACGGCAAGGCCATTGACGCCGCCGCGATATCATCTAAGATCATCGACTCTTTCAACCAATCGCTTCAGAAGCGCGACTACAAAGCCATCGCAGACCTATTCGTCGACGACGGGTACTGGCGAGACCACCTCGGCCTGACGTGGGACCTTCGGACCGCCAAAGGCAAGGAGAAGATCGTAAAGCTGCTCCAGGAGGGCCATCATCTGGTTAGCGTCGAGATAGATCACGCGCAGCCCAGCAATGGTCCTCAGGTGGCGAACCTGAGATATGACGGTTCTGTTCGCGGTATCCAATTCGTCACGAGTGTCACAACCCAATTCGGCTCTGGTCAGGGTGTGGTGCGGCTCATTCAGGAGTCTGGGAAATGGAAGATATGGCTCTTTTTCACCTCGATGACCAAGCTGAAAGATCATGAGGAAGCTGTGGGGTCCAATCGTTCTCTTGGTGTGTCGCATGGTGCACAGGCTGGAAGGAAGAATGTGAGTTATTCTAACAGTAATTTCCCCTCAACAGAACATATTGAAATATGTATCCATTTCTTGATGGCCCAAGCGAGGCGGTACTAATCCCACTCTTCATAGTGGCTGGAGAGGAGACAGGCCGAGGCCAATTTCGAGGATTCAGAGCCAGATGTGCTTATCATTGGTAAGTTGTGTGTCTGATTTCATCAGTGACTATTCTAATGCTACGGCATAGGTGCGGGACAAGCCGGTCTATCAGTTCATGCTCGGCTAAGGATGTTGAATGTACCGACGCTCACCATTGATCGAACCGACGAGATTGGCGATGCCTGGCGGAATCGGTATCATCAACTTGTATTACATGATCCGATTTGGTACGATCATAGTAAGTAATGCATTAACTTACTGCTCTTATTGCCCGGATAGTATTCGAAGAGGCAGTATCTCTATTACGTGCTTTTGCGTCGAGGATGGCGGGTACCGCAGATTATACTCCGATAAGATGATACTGACTCCGGATATTAAAGTGCCTTACATCAACTTCCCTCCGTTTTGGCCTGTTTTTACACCAAAGGACAAGATGGCAGACTTTCTGAAAGAATACGCTCATATGTTGGAGCTAAATGTGTGGACTAAGACCGAGCTAGAGTCGAGTTCGTGGGACGATAACAAGAAGCAATGGACCGTAGTCCTGAAGCGGAGAAAGAGTGATGGAAGTACGGAGACGAGAACTCTCCACCCAAAGCATATCATTCAAGCAACAGGCCACTCAGGCAAGAAGAATTTTCCCACATTTAAGGGCATGGAGAACTTCAAGGGAGACGTGCTCTGCCATTCCTCCGAGTTTCGCGGGGCAAGAAAAGGCACTAGTGGCCGCAAGGCCGTCGTAATCGGGTCGTGCAATTCAGCTCTCGACATCGCACAGGATTACCACGAGAACGGCTACGACGTTACCATCATCCAACGCTCTTCTACTGCCGTCATGAGCTCCAAGACCGTTCTCCAACTTCTCTTGGGGCCCTTGTACTACGAAGGTGGTCCGCCGGTTGAGCACGCTGACTTGATTTCTTGGTCTGTGCCGATGGAGGTCAACAAGGCTATGCACGCAGACGTCAATACGTTGCAAGAAGCGGAAGATAGGGCGATCCTCGATGGTCTGAATAAAGCAGGATTTAAAACAGACCGCGGCCCCATGAATTGCGGCCTTTGGTACAAGTATCTGCAGCGTGGCGGCGGGTACTACATCGATGTCGGGACGTCTCAGCTGATCATAGACGGCAAGGTCAAGGTCAAGCATGGGTATGATGTCGATGAGATCCTACCGAATGGCCTACGGCTTGCCGATGGCACGGAATTGGACGCCGACGAGATCATCTGCGCTACAGGATACCAGAACATGAGGACTGTAACTGAGGCGATTTTCGGGCCGGAGGTGGGAAGCAAGGTTGGGAATGTTTGGGGCTTCGATGAAGAAGGTGAGACAAGGATTATGTGGCGCCGGAGCGGATTCCCCGGACTTTGGCTTCATGGTGGGAATCTTGCCATGTGTCGATACTTTTCGAGAATCGTGGCGCTTCAGATCAAAGCCCAGTTAGAAGGTTTGACTTCCTGAGTATGGCTATCGCCTAGCTAGGTCCAATAAGGTTCTATTCAGCCGTTTTCGGTGGCAATTGGGTAGCTAGACGGTTTGCAAAATGAGAGTACCTCCAACATGATATGGACTTTTTGCGGGCGTTACGCTGACACATGTACAAAACCCAGCTACTCTCATCAATACTTCTAGGCGTACATTATCAAATCCTATCCCAGTAGTTTATTACCAGCTTCACTATTATGTATAAGCCTTCCAAATTACTGCATTGCTGAGCTTGCTCATGTGTACATCAGCCACAAGCTCTTCCTGCTAGTGATATCATCGTGTCTACAGAGATTCTGTGCGCTTTTCCATAATCGGTCCTCTTGACGCACGTGTCATTTAAAATGCTTGAAGCTACTCCCGCGTGTTAGCGGCACCGAAGAACCTTATGTTGCTTGGTGTAGTCCGGAAGAATGTAGGGTACTAGTCATACATTTAGGATTTTTCCGTGTCAGCCTCGCCGGCACTTTAATCTGTAAGGCCAAGCCTCCTATTCTTCATCTCTGTAAGGGGATTATCTTTACGACGACGCCATTTGATCTCCGGCAACACCCAATCGGCTTCCGGCCCCGTGAAAAGCGAGAAGGCGTGAAAACGGCGGATTGAAGACTCTCGCCGAGAACTCAAAAGGGACGAGGGATCCGTCTCTGGGTTAATTGTCCTGTAGTGGCGAGATAGATTACTCTTTCATCTTGCCAACTCACATTAACCCGTCACCTAAGGGACGCTAGGTCCAATTGCATCAATGTTGCTTATAGGAGGGGATCAGACTTTTTATCCATGACCAGAAATAAAGTGAAAACTCTGTGAGGAAGATGAGTGAATCAGACAAAGGTAACCCAACCCTATCTGGAGACTAGGAGGGAGGAGATGAGTATAAAGGTCGAGCCACACCTCTCTCGACTTTCTTGTCTTCCTCTCCATCCGTCACCTCGAAATATTTTCTTCCAGCCTACACCTACTATTACTCAAGCCACCACCTCATAATCAAAATCACCACAAAATCACCCAAACCAACCCATTCTTCAAAATGCAGTTCACTGTCAAACCCCTCTTCCTCGTGGCTCTTGTCACAGGCGTCTTTGCCGCCCCCCAGCTACCCAACGTCACCGTCGAGGGGAACGTAGCCCAGACTAGCAAGCCCCCTTGCATGGCAACACCGATTCTGCCCCCCGGGATTCACCCTCCGAACGGCAGCTTTCCTCATGGACCGCTGCCACACGGACCCTGTGGACACCCCGTCCAGGTCCCTCACAACGCCGCGCCCAGCCTCATGGCCTCCACCGGCGCGCTCGCTGTTGGCGTCGCCGCTGCCGTCGCCTTTTCGGTATAAACGGTCTTGACACGTTTACGTGTTTGCGCAAAGGAGTTCAAGGATATTGTTTCGGGGGCGTTAATGTAATTTGAGTTAGAAATTGTATCCTCGTTCGTTGGGAGGGTGGATAGGTGCTATTAGGCACCGGAACCGGGCTGTCTGGGGAGAAGGACGACGACTGAATTCTATGCGGCAACGCTCACTGCGCATTAGTTAAGCCTACATTCTTTAGTCCAACTATTCCACTCGTTTCTCCCCAGCTTGTAAATTCTTCTGTGAATACACACTATAATAACGTTGCATGCCTCATACCCTCTATCCACACTCGTGTTGGGTTTGAGACGTGTTACAGAATGCAACTGCAACAGCAACAGCAAACCATGACACTATCAAAAGTAAAAGATAGTTAAGTCGGGGCCGCTTGAATTCGTCTAGAGGTGCGTCCATTCCCGATTGTAGGGTGAAGGACATTCAAGATCGACGTCCGCGTCATATCGTTTTCGGCACGCGCAGGATCATCGAGGGACAGACGTCCTGGGGATTCGCTATCCTGGACACTGTCACTAACAAGATGTAACTTTTCGGTTCCCCTCCTCTGATGACGGACCACGCCCGAGCTTTGAAGCTATCCTCGCCCCTTACCTCGAACTCGTCTGGAGGATACAATTCACACAGCATTCTCAACCAGTCGAATGTAGGCATCTGCGCCATCCCGTTCTCAGTCGCGATTGGAGCTCTGGCTATACCGCTGCCTGCGTGCTAGCTTCGATCTTTTATGTTCTCGCTACGGGGGCTGCTATTGTTTACGGCACTTTTACAAGACGTAGATTTTATTGTAAGATATCTGATAGAATCTCATTAATAGCCGGATACATGCGAGAATTCCTTTGATGATTACCAAGCATCGCGCTTCGAGGATGCCAAGTGATAAGGCTTTTGTGAATAAAAGAACAGGGAATACGATGAATTGCTACAGCTTGCGCTGTTGCCGATTAATGATTTTGTTCTCAGATGTCATTGGGGTTTTGCTTTTCTTCACAAGGCTGCCTAAGTGCACTATTACCTCGATACAGGGGGGGTCTATTTTGGAGTCGATATGTCTTACGATGACTTGCTGTACCTAACTTAGCAAATGCTTGAACAATAGTTTATAGGTATGCTATCGTTTGAAAGCCTTTAAACGCCTGATTCAACGTCGGTTAATGCTTGATTAACCGAGATTTTGATATGTACGACTGTTTAAGCCTTGTTTAGACGTTGGGAAAGGATAAACCCCTGAATGATAGTTGTTTGAACTCATTAGAAAAGCCGGGAGTTGGTAGGGCGATTGTTGACTACGGTTCAGTGATGGTGTGTTGTGCGATAATTTTCCTGAGTTGCGTAGTTCAGTATTATACGAACCGACCGATATAATACCTGCCGACGCCCTACGGGGCTGGTGGTAATATATGTACTGATGCCGTGGCAGGATAACCAAGCTTTGTTAGGTTTCATTGGGAATGGCCTGGAGACGGCTCGGCTATATGAACGTTTCGGGTTCTCAGAAGCGAACATCTGGCACCAGCACCCCGGTTCAATAACCCCGGATTACGGAGAGAAAAGGGTTACATGGCGTGTCTAGGCTCGCTCACGTCACCCAACCCGTGCCCTGCCGCGATCAATAATAAGCTATCATGATGCTATCTTCTCTCCAATGAGAAAACCGCAGATGTCAACGTATCCTGTCCTGTGATGTATTTTCTAGCTGCAAGAGCACCCTATCAGCTTGTGCCACGGCCAAGCATTGCAATGAACCCATTGCGCGTGAGACATACTTGGCAGCTACCTACGACTTACAGTTAGCGGGTAGTATGAGTCGAATGGAGAAGGTAGTATACCTAAGCTGACAGCCTTAAGGGGCCGAACGGCATTTGACGTGCGAACGACAGGGAAATTCTCACCTGTGTCTTGATGAAAGAGTCTATGACGGTTACCGGTCACAGCCTGCTTTTTGAATTATATGATTATGAGATCGGAGAACCTATATGAATCTTCATAGAGCATATGGGCTTCCCCGAGGAAGCAATCTCACCCGGTTCATCTTTGCCTTGGTCTCGGAGCTAGAGTATCAACATATCCCGTCTCCCGATGTACTGGAGGAAACATTATTGCTTACAATGCATGAGGACGTCTGCCATCACGCGGTCTATCAGCCATAAAAGAGGGTGTGAGAGCCCCATGCCTTATATCAAAATGCCGCGGGGTCTAGACGTCGTCATCGACGCATGGTTGTCACGCATGTAAGTGAGACCTTGGACTCCCTTGCATAAATATGATGTGCGCAAGCCGATCTGGGGCCCTACTGACAAGATCCCAGGAACCTGGGTTTGGTAGCGCCTTTGATTAAGCCTCTGTTTATCCATATTAGCAAGATGGATTTACTAAAGATGATGACGTTCTGGATACTCACCACCCTGGGCGCATTTGTAGCAGCATCATGGCCGCTGCCTCTTGCACAACGTCAAACCGCCAACTGCTCCGTCGACTACTTCACTGATATTGCGCCGACTGGAGTGTTTGTGGAGCGCGTGCAACATGTCACGACAGGCTTCTTCGTTGAGACCGGAAACATCGGCTACCCGACTTTTCCCACTGGCTTGCCGCTGCTATGCGCTGTTATCCTGAACAATATCACGGCGAACTACCGGTTCGGTATGTTCCTGCCTGATGAATGGAACTCGAAATTTCTCACTGTCGGCTCGTACTCATTTTTAGGCGGGATCAATTGGCTTGAGATGGGCGTTGGGGTTAAGTATGGCGGTGTCGCCTTGTCTACCGACACAGGTCACAGCTCAGGGGCTGGAGACATCACTTGGGCTAATACTACCCAGAAACAAGTGAACTGGGCATATCAGGCCCTTCAGGGGTCAATTTACTTGGGCAAAGTACTTGCTGAAACATATTATGGCCGATGCATCACATATTCTTATTACACCGGCTGCTCTACGGGAGGTAGGCAGGGCTTGAAACAAATTCAGCTCGATCCCGATGTCTTTGACGGTGCATTGATAGGAGCTCCTGCGTGGGACACGAAACATCTGATGCCCTGGCTATCAAAGTTAGCGACGTGGAACTTACCTGAAAGCGCTTCATATAGCTTGACAGATGCCGGTCTCTTCTCCCGTCTCCAGGCTGAGGTCTTGAAACAATGCGATTCTCTTGATGGCGTTAAAGATAACATAATTAGCTCGCCATCTGCCTGCAGGGAGAGATTTGACATTACGAAGGTCCGGTGCGACGTTTCGAGCAACAAGACGTCCTGCTGGACCAAGGCGCAAACCGAAACAGCGTTAAAGATGTATGCAGATTACGTGACGAGTGACGGCAAGCTTGTTTACAAGGGATCAGAGTACGGCTCGGAGCTGGATTGGACAACGTTTCTACTCCCCGCAGTCGCCAACGACAGCTCCCAGAACGTGAGGCGGAATTTCGACGGACAATATGAGCGTTACTTCATGGACTACGGCGAAAGGTGGCAGACAACATGGTACAACGACTCAGTGGTTGCAGACGCCGAGGCCCGCGACCATAGGATAGTGCACGCCAGCGCAGACCAGTTTGATCTCGGCTCTTTCAGGGAAAAGGGCAAGATAATTATGTACGGCGGGCTCGCCGATAATGTCGTACCAGTGCAGCACACGACATATTACTACAACCGCACTATCGAAGCGATGGGCGACGTCACAGATTTCTTCCGGTACTTCCAGATCCCGGGTATGCGCCACTGCTTTGGTACGCCGGATAACGTGAAGGCGCCGTGGATGATAGGGAGCACAGGACAGTCGGTGCAGAGGCCGCCGTACGCGTCCGCGTGGTCCGTACCGCTTGGCCTCAACGATTCGCGGCACGACGCACTTCTGGCGCTCATGGATTGGGTTGAGAAGGGGAAAGAAGTGTCCCAGATCATCGCGTCCGAATTCAACTTTACAGATGCGACGCAGCAGAATCTCGTACTGTATAGACAGCGGCCGCTGTGCGTATACCCTAAGACGGCGAAGTGGAATGGTAGGGGGAATCAGAACGATGCAGCGACTTGGAGCTGTAGTTGACCATGTGGGCTCGCACTTACAGGTGCGTGTTATGTTGACTAGAAGGTATTCACTTTTCGAGATTGGGCGTGTTCATGATCTTGTCCGAAAGTAATATCAGGCTCAGGAACTCCCAGTATGTGAGACGGTCATGTCCTTCCTTCACGTCTTCGGCTAAGGGCAGTGTCATCTCGGCACTGGATCCAGGTGCAGCATCCAGGCTGCGGTGTGGTGACTCGATGAGCAGATGCTTCAGCGTGGTATTGTATGTATTGGGTTTCATGCAGAGGAACGGCACCCCGCGATGTCTCAATGGGAAATTAAGATTTACGTGAGACATGCAGAGATGGACACGCGGGCTAATTAGAATCTAGAGTTGTGAAGCGATGGGGGGTGATGAGGCACACGCTGACTCGGCGCTGGACATATCTAGAAATAGTAGTCATCACAAAGAGTATGGAGCAGTACGGCACGACCCTAGACTGGAGCGTCCTCACGTCTCACATGGCTTTCTTAAATAAGATGCTTTACATTTAGACGCTTCTTACTAAGCCTGATGCTAGCATGATGAATAAGACAAGATATTATTTGTCTATTACTTGTGCGTTGGTCTATTAAGCGCGGACTCCTCGAGCCTGCTTGGGTCTAGCTAGCCCTCTGTGGCCCGGCTTCCTTCTCATTGGCTTGGGCTTGCTTCCTCTCTGCCTCCTTTTTCGTCCTTTCTACTCTTTCTTTCCTCCACCTTGGCCCGTGCTTTAGGACGATTAGGAGAGTGGGAGTCTGGATAGTGAATAGAAGGGCGAGTATCGTGAAAGCCCAGCCCCTACCTATGCCTTGTATGATGTATTCTATTGAAGCCGTTGAAGCGGCGCCTAACAAGCAACGGCAGAGGTTATTCGCGGCAGTAGCCGTAGCTGGAGCCCCGGGATATAGGTCGACAATTAGAAGGTTCATGATCTGAAAAGGCCATGTTACGCATATGCCTATGAAGAATGATAAGACCAAAGGCACGGCGACGCTGGTTTGACGCTCGAGAGCCCACCCGTAGCCCGTACAGGCCCCGGCTCCGATGAAAATAAGTGGGAGAATCAACTGTATGCGTGCCTTCTCCAGGGGAAAGTCCGTCACTATGTTAGACTGAATTAGTGACCGTGATATGAGATGACATAAAGAAGTTTATAGCATGCGGAGCTATTTGAGCTTGAGTCAGGGTGGGATAAATACTTACTATCCATGCCTCGTTTACGGTCGACCTTGACGCCCATTTTCCTGGCGATCCTTCGGAAGTTCCAGTCGGCTACGAAGCCACCTCCAATAGAGGCAATAGTCGTTGAACCTCCAATTGGAAGGTATAGGAGGCCGAGTGTCAACTGATCGTAACCGTAAATCTCTTGAAATTGGGAGGCCAGGGTAGCCGTCACTGTAGAGAAGCAAGTGAACAAGGCAGCGTTGAAAGAGAGGATCATAACCATGCTATTAACAAGAGATGTTAGCGACTGTGATATATGATGCGGGTTTCAATGAGTTCGGGGGTACATATGTGAGAGCAAGTCCCAGCGTGAAGCCCCTCGTCGGGCAACAAGACATGTAAAAAGACTACGTAGAACTCAAAATAAAAAAAATTCATACTCCTTATCACGCAAGACCTTTAAGGTGTTAAGAGGATTGGGAATCGGTATTTTCTGTCTCGGAGGTGCTGCTGACCGGTCCACGTTCTGTTTGCGGAATCTTAGGTAATCAACGAGACTCCTATTCCACCCCTGAGGCGGAATCGAGCCATTGCCAACAACCTTCCGTGCCGTTTCTGGCACTGCTAGGATGTACTAAGAATTGAAATCAGTCATTGCCAGGTCAGATCAGATGCGGGAGCGCTTTCAAAGGGTGACGGGAGGGACCTTAAAAGCCGACTCGAGCTTTCAGAGGTTTATCGAACCCCTGAGGTTGGATGAAGAAAACGACATGACTCTTGAAAGTACTCACGGGGACTAGCCAAACACTCGTTAATATAATTAAAATCCAGAATATCCAAGGCCAGCCAAGATATGCATTTATTACTCCGCCCTGTGAAGTCTTAGTGAGTCTCGTTTCCCCAGTGTAGTTGGTTCTATCTCCGAATAGAAGTGACTCGTTCAACATACTGCAGCCACGTTAGTACTGATAGTCGTGCATCGCAAACTGATAGGGTCTTCATGAGAGGGAAGAGATGAGTTACCAATTACAGGACCAACGGCAGGTCCAATTGTTATCCCTGAACCAACAATTCCCATATATTTACCTCTTTCGGAGCTCGGGGCAATGTCTGCCACTACTGCATAGACTAAGGCGATGGTCCCACTGCTTCCACCGCTCTGTAGCATACGCAAGACAAGTAGCGCAGCGTAGTTCCTCTGCAAGGCCAAGCCAACATTGGCGCCAAGATAGATGGTGAAAGCGATAACTGCCAAGATCTGGGGTTAGCAATTGCATTTCAAACCTACTCCTAGAAGCCTCTTAACCGTGAAGAGCTCTCGAGCAAAATATTTTTGGTGTGAAAGAGAAGTCCCACTCTTAAGGTAGCTAAAATCAAGAAGAAATTGGCTCGGGGGAATACTCACTAAACGCAGGCCGTCTACCGGCGATGTCGCCGAAATCGCCGAAAATGGTCGGGGCGAGCGCTTGGAAAATCATGTAAGTTGTCAAGGTGAGATTGATTCGATCCACGCCGACTCCCAGATCTGTTGCCAAAGTCGGAATCGCAGGGAAATAGATGTTGCCGGTTATAGGCGATATAAAAGCTGATATACTGTTCATACCAACGATCCACCTCTTCATGGCCGGCGAGAAAACGGTGTAAGGGGGTCCACTCGAGACACGCGACAGTGTGTTCTCGAGATCTCGGTCTGCATCTTCGCCTCCCTCTTGACTGTGGCTGGCGCTCTCAGTCTCTTCTTGTATTTCTAACTCAGAATCATGATTGTTTTCTTCAGACCGGTGTGTTTGGGCGGCTGGTGGATCGGTACTCATGACTGACGCCATGACCTTCGGATAATGATTGAATGAGTGCTGATGGGCAGGTTGAGCACATGGCACAGTCTTGGCGCAGACGTAAATGATAATAGGTTAATATTGCTTTATATGCTAAGATATCAAAAATATCAAAAATATACATTAAAAAATTAACATTGAAATATGCAATAGAAAAGTCGCTGAATTCAGGTGGTGGTACAGTTGAAAAGGAGCTCTCCGGGCAACGATCTCGGCCTTTCGGCTTTAGAAGGTAAAGAGGGTCAAGAGACCCGCCCGTCATCAACCGGCTGTTTATTCCCGGGACCAGTCTAACAGAACAAACAGATGCTTTACCCGTCTCGGGAAGCTCCATAGACAAACTAAGTCAGAGCTTAGCAACAAGGTAGCAGGCCAAATCAACGTGATACTGCTCCAGCGGTTAGCACGACAGCGGAGCAGCAATGAGAATACGGCGTGTCGTCAGCCTATGTCGCGTCTGTGACTCAATTCTGCAAGGCTGACCGGCCCTCAAGGTCCTTTTCTTGAAGGAAGCACATTCATTTATAATGGAACATATGATGCGAGAGATCTGTAAGCTGGCCGAACTTGAGTAGTCATTACCATCATCTCCGTGTCATAGGCGCGAGCGCCGCGAGAAGAGTCGCGACAGGCCGAATGACGCATCTCAAAAGCGAAAAGGTCGGCTGTATTAATCAGCTAGGATTGTAGACTAGAATGTATGGCCTGACTGTTGGGGTTAGGTAGAAAGATAAGTAACACAATTTTTAGAGGAACAAGTTTTTGGATGTATCAGCCACCACAGTCACTTTAGCAAGCCCAGATTAACAGTAATTATCTGTAGCCATTTTCTTATATTCTCGAAGTTGTCGCATTGCCCAAGGCAACTTGACCAGGCTGACAGTTTATAACTTCTAAATGGTTGCACCGACAAATACTACGTACTACAACGTTAGGACAATTGCTTCCCTCTGGTGTTCAGGTATAATACCTAGGTACGAAGATACCAGCACGGCAGTGGCAGCGCCGACAATACGTCATTCTCTCCAAAACGTCAATTACCTAATCGGCTGTAACTTTATCAGCCACAATCACCTCAAGCCACAAGTATCCACGATAGGCTAGGTACATAGGTAGGATCGATACATGTAGACTTGGCATGAAGTCACGCCAAGCATTTCGGAAGTAGTGTACGTACCGATGTAGGAAATATTGACAGCTGTGCTCCCAAATGCAGCTGGTTCCGTGACTGACCACGTTATAGAACATGATGCTTTGTACTTGCTGAGAATTCCTTCTCCATGAAATTAGGGAAATAAACACCGTGGGCACGGATATAATGCGCTTTACTGCGAATTAGCGATTCAGCATGACGGACATTACGCCGGTCTTCAATGGCTTCCTGAAGCAACATGGAGCATCCTCTACTAAAAGGAGCTTCACAGTGGATAAACTCGAGGACTTCCTTAAGGAGGCTTACAGAATCGTCAGTGCCCATGCCCATGCCCATGCCCATGGCCTGCGCCTAACGCCTTGACGAGGTTATTGACTCAAGTCGATCCATTTAGAACTCCCACATCACCTCGCTCCATGCCGACCTCAGGAACATCCGACAATCTTACCTGTCGACGGCGCAACCGCGGAGGACGCTCATCCCATCTGCGCACCATGATCGATCCTCACGGCCCCTAACCGACCGAGAGCGCGAGGAAATCGATGCCAATGCGAAGAAGATGCTACGAGAGCTCAATGCGAGCATACGGACACTAGCTGACGTGGAGCAAGCACGAGCTGATATCGAAGCCAAGGTGATCCAAAAGAAATTCGCTCGCGGGCTGGGCGCACTGGGTGCTTGGGCATCGGGTGGCGCATCTGCGAGCAAATCACCCGAGCAGGCGGCAGCCGAAGACCGGGCCAAAACAATAAGCGCACATCGAGACAGCGTACTATGGCTTCTGCGACATCGTCTACAGGAGTGCGTCAAGACACAGCAGGACATGATGGAGATTCGCCTCATGCGCGAGATGGAAAGAAATCGGAGCGTTCTGGCTAAAGCCCGGGGTCAGGACGCTGCCTCTTTCCACAGCGCAAAAAGTTTTGTAGAAACACCACACAGTCTCACGGGCTGGAAGGGAGCAAGCGGCCAGGCACCACCCACAGAAGAGGCACAGAGTGACAACGCTAGAGATGATTTGACGCCGGAGCAGCTTCAGATGTTCGAAAGGGATAATCAAGACATGCTGAAGCACTACGAAAGCACATTAGACCAGGTCAGGTAAGTCAACTCTAGGCCACTTCGTATCGCAACGGCTTCATGGCAGCTGACGTCGATGTGTAATACAGAACGGCGGAGAAGTCGTTGATAGAAATATCTGAGCTCCAAACCCAACTTATCGACACGCTCACGACACAGTCGGCCGGCATCGAACAGCTCATAGCCGACTCGGATGTGACGGCAGGGAATGTGCAAGGAGGCAACAGGCAGCTGACAAAGGCAACCCAAAAGGCCAGCCCGGCCAGGTATACGTTCTTTGCGACATGTGGACTGTGTGCGTTTTTAATCGTATGGGACTTGATAATATAACGAATAACCCAAGGGATTTTTCACCCTGTGACAAACTAGAGATGGAGCTAGAGATGCTGTGTTCTACTTTTGTTGAGCTCATCTATCAATCATCCATATTCACTTAGGTAACTAAGGCATGTCAGCTGTGTAATGTTACCTCATGGCAATTCGCAATCACATGCTCCGAATCCCCGCGGCTACTGTTATTTTACGTACGTAGGGCTGGGTGCAAACAAATCTGGGGAAACTGTCTACGTTAGTTTAGCTACTAACACTGGAGGCGGGCGATGACGAAGCGAACCTCGGCTCCCCAGCGAAAGGAGCATCTGGGATGCCGATAAAAGAATAGGCTCCTGGGGTGAGTCGGGTCCACCAGTCAGTGTTTATTAGCACCAGTTCAGCACCAGGTAGAGCTTCTCCCAGAGTAGACCTCTTCATCCACGAGTCCATCGGTATTTTTTGCCTCGTTTGTCTGTCCTACCAGTATCATTTCCCGAAAGACAAATTTGTACTACCTCTGGTGCTAGGTCTAACCATCTTGTCAGGTAACTACCTATTTCGTTACTAGTAATTCTCACAAGAGTATCGGCCGTCTACGCTGGCCAACGCCGAACTTTGTCCGTGCTGATTCAATAAATTCGACGTATGTACAACAAGTTGCAATCCGCCAGACTTGCTCATCAAGCCAGTTGAACAGAATAAGTATGTCGGGGATCTTCATCGCTTAGATCGGATGGCCGGAATTCGTTTTCTTAAGAGGCAGTGGGCTCACGGCGTAATTATAGTTTCTGCGACTTTGACATATCGAAATCGGGATTGCATCCGAGGCGAGCTTGCTACCAAAGCTGCGACCGGGGTTCAATCATACCTACCTTCCTTCTCCATACCCCGCCAATCAACCACGACCCCACTGCAACCGCCGACCACGCCCACTATCAAGCTCACTGCAAGCGTCATTCCTGCAGCTAGCCACCGCCGTGAAACGGGCACCGGCCTACCGGAGACCACTCGCGCCCGTTGGCATCCCCATTCCATAAGCCTATCGCGTTACTTGTATTACTGTTATACATCCCACTACCTTCTACGCCTAACTGCAATACGTGCAGCAACTGTAATACCCTGTCTGCAAGCGGTCACCAGGTCAGCCCATATCATTCCATACGACCGGTGGAACGAGCTACTGCAGCGAGCTCTGCGATCCGTGTTACACTGGTCAGCGTCCCGTCCAAGTACTTACTGTGCTGGGTACCTGTAGGCTGCGAGAAGGCACCTGCCGCACCTGAGCACCTACGTAGACCTGCCCCTGGCAGCTTCCCGTCCCGTCTCATTTATACAGTCATACGGCCCCGCCATATCACTCGTTTCCCCTTCTCTTCACCATGCCCCTCCAACCCTCTTCTCACCACAGTCAATCCGTTGCCCGAGTGCAGTCGTTAGTCGATCAAATGTCGCCGCCTTCAGCTACTAGTTTCTCCGCCGAGGTTGTACCTCAGGCTCCTGAAGACCCTATGTTTGGTCTCATGCGAGCGTTCAAGGCAGATGACCATCCTTCCAAAGTTGACGTGGTATGTCTCTTATCCATCGAATCACTTTGCTTTCATGCGGTGTCTACCCTTGGAAATCGTGAACCGTGAATTGCTGACTCACTGAACGAACTGTTTTAGAGCATTGGTGCCTACCGTGATGATAACGCAAAGCCGTGGGTATTACCCGTTGTCAAGAAGGTATGCTCTGGGTTTCCTGCTTATTCACATCGCTTCATCCATGCTCCTTCTCTCTCAATCACGCCCTCGACACCAGTTCGGATGAACCAAATGTGTATGCGCAAAAACCAGCTAGCGGTCTCCTTACCGATCTCGGATCAATTCCCCTGCATGAGACACACCTCGCTTACTCTCTCGGCTTTGAACTACAGGCAGACGATATCCTACACAACGACCCAAATCTTGACCATGAATATGCACCTATCGCCGGTATCGCTTCTTTTACAAGCAAGGCCGCCGAGTTGATCATAGGCACCGATTCGCCCGCTATCCAGGAGAAGCGCGTCACTTCGGTACAGACCATCTCCGGCACTGGCGCCGTCCATCTCGGCGCCCTATTCCTCGCCAAATTCTACCCCGGTACCAAGAAGGTCTACGTCTCCAACCCGACATGGGTCAATCACCACCAGATCTTCTCCAACGTCGGCCTCCCGGTCGCCCAATATCCCTACTTCTCCAAGCAGACAAAGGGCCTGGACTTCGATGGCATGAAGGCCGCCATCTCGGAGGCTCCAGACCGGTCCGTCATCCTTCTCCATGCCTGCGCCCATAACCCGACTGGTGTCGACCCCACCATGGAGCAGTGGAAGGAAATCGCTGCTCTCATAAAAAAGAAGAATCACTTCCCCTTTTTCGATAGCGCATACCAAGGCTTTGCATCGGGAGATTTGCTGAAGGACAGTGCCGGTGTTCGTTACTTCGTCGAACAGGGTATCGAGCTGGTAATAGCTCAAAGTTTCGCCAAAAACTTCGGTCTGTATGGTGAGCGAGCTGGTTGCTTTCACTTTGTCACGAGCCCAGCGCCCAACGCGTCCGAGACGGCCACCCGCGTCGCCTCTCAGCTAGCCATTCTGCAGCGTTCCGAGATCTCGAATCCTCCTCTGTACGGCGCTCGAATCGTCAGCACGGTACTGAACGATCCCAAGCTCTTTGCTGAATGGGAAGAAAACCTCCGTACTATGTCGAGTCGGATTATTGAGATGCGTAAGGCGTTACGTGCCAAGCTCGAGGAGCTGGGTACTCCTGGCACCTGGAACCACATTACAGACCAGATCGGCATGTTCAGCTTTACTGGTCTCACCGAGCCACAGGCCCTGAAGATCCGCGAAGAGGCTCACATATACATGACCAAGAACGGCCGTATCAGCATGGCAGGCCTGAACACACATAATATAGATTACTTCGCAAAGGCAGTTGATAAGGTTGTCCGCGAGGTCCAGTAACTTGGTATCTTGGTGAGCACACGATGTTACGGCACCTCGAGGGGTATGACCTGGGTCCTCTCGGCTTTCCTCCCGGTGAGGGTCAAGTCCCACTTAGCTGCGGACAAGCTCAGGCTACTTTGGCGCACAGGCAAACAAAACGATAGACGCTGTATTGATATGAACATGAATTGACGACATGAGAGACATAGCAGTCCTCCCTCTTTACTTCCCAGTCGCCGTCTCATGCTCTTTCAGATGGAATTGTGATTATGCTGCGTGTACAACGATAAGCACTGATGCATAGGTATTCGTATAAACAATCGTCGGGCAGTCTAATCTTCGAGGTCTTGGCAGGAAGTCACGCACCTTTGAAGTGCGGGTCCTCTAACGATGTATTGTACTATTGCTGTGCTCCCCTCCGCTCAATCAAGATATTCTTTGTGGAAACATTGTATACTAACCACCGTCACTATGATAGGATATATAACCGGCCAAGTAAGACGTGGCAAAGACTAGTGTTATATATTCAAAAGTCGTGTTGGTGCTCTATCTATACATGACACAGTCCAATACACCACGCTGTTCTCATGTGTACCTCATTCCCTTTCCATCTCTTTTTAGACCTCACCGTTCGCTAGACTATAGCGGTGGTGCATTGGGATCCATCATGCATTGGTCGACACGCATGAGCTGCTTACCGCTGGCCTTGGCGATTTCGATGAACTGCGGGAGGTAGCTCACCGTACTATTATACAGGTAGTGCATGACGGTGATAGTACCGCCAGCGGCGACATCGCGCTTAAAGGCGTCGATCTGCTTCTCCGGGGTCGAAGTCTCGGCCCACAGCCAGTCCTCGATGTCGACGCTCCACTGCATGATGTAAGGGTCCGGAACGAGCGTGGCGTAGCGCTGGCGCATGCGGGCGCCCTCGGTGCCGAAGGGCGGGCGGAAGTACTTGGTGTTGACCTCGCCCGCGGCGAACACCTGCGACACGGCGGAGAGGTCGTTGGTGTACTCCCAGTCGATGGAGGCCTCGTCGGGCAGGCCCTCGAGCGGCGGGTGCGTGTAGCTGTGCAGCGCGATCTGGTGGCCCTTCGCGGCCATCTCGCGGTAGACGTTGCTGAGGTTCGTCGAGGGGTCGAGCAAGGGGGCGCCGACGGTGAAGAAGGTCGCCTTGAAGCCGGCCTCGTCGATGACGCGCATGACCTCCTGCGCGTAGGTCGGATCACCGTCGTCGATGGCGAAGGCGAAGGAGTTGGGGCGCGTGCAGGCGAAGACGAAGGTGCCCGAGGGCAGCTTAACGGGGACCTTGAAGGAGGCCGGCACGGAGCTCACGACCTCGATCTTGGAGATGACGGTTGCCGTCGTCGTGTAGAAACCTTTCAGCGCGAAGCCGACGGCGCGGCTGCGGTCGACGTTGAAGTGGTTCATGGGGATGTAGACGTCGGTGGCCGTGGCGTAGCGCGCGGCCTCGAGCGAGTCCCACGTCTCCGGGTACGGCATGGCGTCGTTGTCGCACTTGGCGTTGTGCTGCTGCAGCGCGACGGTGAACTTGTTGCTGCCCGTGTAGGCGATGTGCAGGTAGGAGCCGTCGTACTTGCGCATGTCGAGGCACGTGTCGGCCACCTGCGTCACCCACGACAGGTCGGCGTCGTTGGTCTTGAGCGTCATCTTGTTACGCGAGTACGTGATGTTGAGCCCCTCGTCCTCGGTGCCGTGCCACTGGCCCAGCGCGTTGGTCTCCTTGCTGCCGAAGGTGTCGATGACGAGCGTGCCCGCCGTTGACGCCGCGGGCGGCGCCGGCACTGTGGCCGTGGGCTCCGTGGGCTCCTGCACGGGAGGCGCCACGTACTCGGCCACCGTCGTGCCGCAGTACAGCGCCATCGGCCCCAGCGTCACGGCCCGGTTGAAGCCCGAGAAGACGACCTGCGCGAACTTGCTGTAGTCGAGCCCCGAGAACTTGGCGAAGGGGATCGAGTACAGCTGCTCCTTGCCGTTGAAGGTCCATCCGAGGCTCTTGGACGACACCACGACATCCTTGGTCGAGTCGCCGTTGCACGAGTTGTCCTTGCTGCTCGACAGCTGCACATCGAACGTTGTGCCCGCCGCCGCCGTGATCCGCAGCGAGACGCCGCCGTAGTTGCGCGCGTCGAAGCACCCGAGCTGCGAGTAGAAGTACGAGTCGGTGTCCGCGGGTGTGAGCGTCACCTTGTTGTTCGCCACTACGACCGACTTCATCGTGGCGTCGTCGCTTGTCGGCTTGAGCATGGCGTTGTAGTACAGGAATGTCAACCGTGACTGCGACTCCCAGTCGTCAATCAACGCGATCTCACAGGCCGCATCTGCGTCTGCCGCTGTCGCGCGAAGTGCTATGGCTTGCTCCTCGTCTCGCTTCTCTGCGTCCCATGAATCCACGAGCCCTCTGGCGCCTCTCGTAGGAGTGGCATAGCTGGGAACAGCCGGCGGGCTACCGGGAGAATCAACGCCTTCACAGAGCAGTTGGAAATTATCCAGCTGCCATTCCGTGTCTGCCCCTGTCCTACCAGCCGAAAAGCCGTACCATACGAACCCTACGAGACCCTCGAGACTGGCATTGGCCCAACTGCTAAGTGGGATGTTAACGGTCTGTAGGGAGCCTGTCAGGCCATTCAAGGTGTAGTAATAACTCTGATACTCAGTGGCCTCGCAATCATCCTTAGTCTGCAGCTCGAGCGAGACGGAAGCCGCTTCGGGTCCCTTGATAGTGAAAGAAATACTATCGTAGCCGAGATCATCTGCGTCTATGCACTCAAATTGCTCGTATATATACGAGACTTCCTGCTCGCCGGGCGTGAAAGTTAATACACCGCCGGTTGCATTAACTTGGAGGAGGGTAGCGTCATCTAGAGTATTGGTTTAGTCCTGTGAAAAAAGGCGGTCGAAGTAGAGTTGAGGTCTTACCACTTGTGGCTCCAAGGACTGAGTTCAGTCCATTCGGCCAAGTCGTGAAGTCGTCGATTAGAAGATGCGCCTCGCATTCTTCATCAGGGATCTGCCGCTTTCGCGAGACAGCGGTCGATTTCGACGACACGCCGTTGGCGAGCAGCGCCACAGCGACACCGCCGACGATAGGTAGCAGCAGCATGTCGTTTTCTTTTTGCCAAACGTAGCTGCGTGTGCCCGAAGGTAGACAGACAGCCAGAGTAGCTGTCGATCTAGGAGAGGGGTGCGTTGAGAAAACACAACGGGACCAGATAGCGCGTACCAAGATTAATATTATAAGGTGTCAGCGGCGGCGCCCTAGCTCTCCAAGCAACGAGGCGTCGATCGACAGGGCCAGACCCGCCTCACCCTACGAAATCTGAGGTTACATGACAGGAACAAAGCTCAGGGGGCTAGGCGTTGAGCTGCCGAACTTTTTCTTTTTTTTTCTCACTTTCGACAGGGTTCTCCACAGATCTCATGATCTCGAAGGAATGAATACCTATGACAGGCAAATTCTACGAGGCCCGTTGATTCCGGACTGTCGTTAGTTTCGTTTGGTCTCTCCAATGTTGTAACACCAAATGCTTCGCATGGAGGCGGCCGGTTACGTACATACATCAATTCGTAATTACTGCAGATCCATTGGCTCGTATCCAGCTACATGCTGTATACACCATGCGATGCAATCATTTCTCCACGATTCTACCGTCGTACAAATGCGGCTTTGGCGTTTCCCTCTCTTATGACAATGATAGACCAGCTTCCTCTTGTTGCCTACGTATCTCAGGATGTTCATTCGCCCAGCGCACAGCTCAGCTACCTATATGAAAACGGCACTATCAAGCTTGGCAGCGTCGTCAATGTTACTCACCCAGCGTGTTTCGAGCCGCACATTCTTGGCGTACCTTCAAGCGAAGAATTAATTCATATCGGCCATGTTGGAGAGACGGGTAGTAGCCCGCCCCCAGATCTCTATATGAGATGGTACGACAATATACGATGTGACCACACGTCCGTCTCCATGGTCGACAGGCGGAAGCGACAGTCGAGTCGAGACGGCAAGTTTTGCGTGAACCAGATGGTCTCGAATGACTGTCCTTGAGCCTAATATATATCTGCTAGGTTAAGTGGGCTAAGTACGCAGGTAGAATGCAATGCAAGCGGTTGTCAGATTTCACAGGTAAAGAATTTGGCAATGATCGGCATCGAAGGAAGGAAGCGTTACGTCGAGGCGTCGTGAAATTTTGTTTTCTCTCCCCCGGAGACCGTCCAAATACGACGTGAACGTTGCTTCGCTTTCGCCTTCGCTTAGGCCATCCTCTCGCATTGCGGCCTGCATGAAATATTGGGCTCTCGAATGCTGGGCTTTCGTTCAATTTAACCATGCATGATTCAGCCGTCTTGGCAAAAGGAAAACGTCTGGAAGTGCCGGTCGCTTCCGCCCCTTTTTGTAGTATGTTTCGCTTGCCCATTGGGCAGAAGTCTAATTATATTACGTTTGAGAACTTATTATCTGCATCGTGGGTAGGAATGTTGCATGTTGCAGTAGGATTGATGTTTGCTCGTGGATTCTGCATCTCCAAGTTGATGGACATGGTAAGGAGTGATTCGAAGTAGCTATTCCGGGTACCTATAGCGACAATTCCGCGCGATCCCCGTCTGCTTATCGTGAGGACACGTTCTTGATGAACACTTGTCAATTTAAGAGTCGGACTTACCTCAATGTGTTACTGTCTTTGTTGGACTGCGGCGTCTAACCACTATTGTAATTGTAAATTGGTTATGCTCGGCATCTAGATCTATGTTGCCCAATGCCCTCCCCTCCTCTTCAAGTCTAGAGCCAAATAGTCGCTACCGAAAGCGGCGATGGGATCACTCATTGACCAATCAGCGGTCCGCAAGCCAGGCAACCAGTTAAAGACGCCATGATGCTGACCACATACATGAATATTAATCCTCCGATGGTATCATATATACATGCTGTATCGCTCCAGGATAGGTACAAGTTGCGAGACGGTATTCTGCATGCTACGTGTGATCGATCGTATTGTCTTCTCCATGGACGATTACCTAATGATCTTGCTTTCGCTTAACACCCGCATTCCGGGCAACTATCGACATTTAATAGAGAAAGGTCCAGTCAAGCTTAGCCGGTAAATCGGATGAATCGCTTGCGAGCCGAAGTATTCGCCGTGTCCCGCTGGTGATCATTACCGTAACGAATTTTCATAATCAATGTCATATGTATACCGAATAGAATAGATAGGAAGCTACAATTTTTCTTGACGTTCGCAGGATGCAACGTCCCATGTGTGGACAAGTCAGACTAGAACCTGAGATCGGCAGTAAGGCGACGTATCAGGGTTTTCTTTTCACTTGACATCTTCATTAATTAGCTTGCATCTCTTCAATCAGTCCAGATGATGTTAGTCCTTTGCTGAAGTTCGCTGGAAATTTTTCTCCAGGACAAATGGAAGCATGCAGTTACGACTTGCCTACGCTATCCCGATGACTTCGGTACGGAATGAGTACGGAATTAGTATCGAAAATTAGAGAAAAGAGAGAAGCAAAGCCGAGGAAGCAAACCTATTATAACGTCACAATACTTTAATGATTCTGACTGTAGCTGATAATCATCTCTGCTCAATTCATAACATGCTAACAGAGATGAGCAAATAAGATATTATCATTGCAGTAATATCACAACGAGCTGGTTCATTAACATCTCGAAACCTGGAAATCGAAGTCAATAATATACTCATCATTATTCGGTCAAGATACCGTTTAACTAGATGTCTTTAGACCGTACATTGAAAAGGCCTCAGCTTGTTATATCCTGTGTCTAAAGCCTCGATTGTCTCGAGTTGATATAATCAAGTATGCTGCGGCTGCATGCAGGTCTTAGAGAAAGTCTTAAATGCTCATTATTCCCTACGGCCGCAACGTCCATTGACCTATAGCGAGGCTCCATGACAACCTCCTATAGATTTAGGCCCACATATACATCATCGCCTTTGTCTTTTTCATCCGTTTCTCTATTCTCTTCCCTTTATGTGTGTGCTCTGAGGCTTAGGAGGTCCTAGATTAGCGAGGTTAGAATAACCTCGTTAAGACACAGTCTCAAAAGGTCACCTCAACCTTTTATGCAACAGAGAGTCACGGTAACGTGAGTGAGTTTCAGGAAAAGACCCTAATTCATACAGAAATTTACGGGTAGATGTAAGATAGTATGATACAAACCTTGTAAGGCATAAGTGTTACAACATTACCTAAAAAATTCAGGACAGTCTTGTCTTGTATTATCACTGGATCTCTCTTTATAGTACTTCGCTGGAGTCACCGCTCGACGAGGTGCAATACTTGCCACTGTGATATAACATGTTGTGCCACAGCATGAAGCATAGTAGTGTCTTGTTAGTTACAACTGATTCAGTTTGATTTGGTAAGATTGTAGGTAGTCATATGTACTTTGACCAAGCAAATGGCGATGTAGGCCAACCTATCTACCTCATTTCGATGCTTGCCATAGTTCCGAGGACGCTTGTTACACTAAACATCCTACAACGGCTGTTCCGGGTACATAAAGGTACAACACGGTAACTATAACATGGGATGCTGAACATTTTAAGCTCAGTGCATTGTTGTACTAAAGTTACCTATACGGTCGAGTCCTATCCCATGACGAAGGTCTCATTATATAGTTATAGGTTCCTCGCCTTTAGGAAGCAGAATGCAATAGGACTTTCAAGAGTTATAGAGATGCTTTTTGGTAATTTTTTCTTGGCAATAGTTGGACGTATCCATAAGCTAAGCTAGGGCCTCGCGGGCCACCCCGTCACGGGCCACCCTAAAATTTAATGGTTTAATAACTTTAAACCCCTGTTAAAAAGTGGATATAGCACTTAAAAAAGCCTAGTTTTTTAAATTAGATTAATAAGTGGCTATATTAATATATAAAAAATAAAAAAAATATATATATAATCTTAACAATTAATTATTTATATTTAAATGTAAAAATAAAAATATTAAAAAATTAATGTTTAAAATTTAATATAAAATTTAAAAAAATAACTAAAAGTTATTTACTTTATTTTATAGTTTAATTTAAGCTAAAGGTTTTATAAGAAAAATAAATAAAAAATTATTTATAGATTTTTTATTTTTTTATAATTATATTTTTTTGAAAAAGTTTTTTTTATTGATTTTTTAACACTTTTATATATAAATCTCTAAGAAATTTATTAACTATGTAAAATTTTTAAAAAAACTAAAGTTTAAAAAACTATTTTAAAAAGGAAAATAAATTTATTTATTTATTATAAACGTTATAATAAAATAATTTATATTAAATAATATTTTAAATTAATTTTATTTTCGTTTTTTCTATTTTATTTCATTTTTATTTTTTATTTTTAAAACTTTTTTTTAGCTGTTTTTTTAGAGAAATTTGTATGAGGCATCGCACAGTATAAAAAACTATATAGATTTCCTTATAAAAAATCTTAAAAAAAACATGATAATTATACCTTTAAAATTAAATAATAAACTAAATAAAATAGCTATAAATATAAAAAAAATTAATTTAAATAAAAGAGAAGCAAAATAATCTTACATAAAATTTTTAAATATTAGACCCGCTTTTTTCCTTTTTAAAAATAGCTCTGAATAAAGAGGTTGCTCCCGATGTTTTTACACAGTTAACAAGTTTCTTAGAGATTTACATATAAAAATGTTAGTACACACGAATTTTTTAAAACTTTAAAAGAGATTTAAGAATTTAACGTAAAATAATTATATAAGAATTTTTTTATTTTTATTATAAGGTTATAAATATAAAATATTATATATATTTATAAACTAGTTATTTTTAACTATTTTCCCCACTTTAAAATAATTTTTTTAAAAAGTTTATTTTTTATTTTTATTTTTAGTATAAAATTATAAATAATTAATTAAAGAAAATATATATAAATTTTTTCTATTTTTTATATATTAATTTAACTATTTATTAATCTAATTTAAAAAATCAGGCTTTTTTAAGTGCTATATCCACTTTTTAACAGGGGTTTAAAGTTATTAAACCATTAAATTTTAGGGTGGCCCGTGACGGGGTGGCCCGCGAGGCCCTAGCTTAGCTTACTCCTTAGATGTCAATCGTTTAAAGACACGTCTGGGAACACCTAGATGAGATTGTAAGAACATCAAATACAGAAAAGGAAAAAGAAAGTAAAAACAATACAATATTTGGCTGTAGCGATTGTAGGTATTTGTGGTGCAACTGCGGTCATTCGCATTAGTTTCAACTCACTTATGAGACAGAGACTCCCCTGGAAATGTCATGCGGCCCCGCCTCTAATTACTTCATAGCCGCCGGGGTTCTGTTTACTGTCTGCACTGGTTTGTTATGGAACGACCTACCTAGGCAGTGGTAATTGCGTATGGAGATTATATATGGCTGTCTGTGGGCTTGTTTGCTGAACCGCTGCATATTTTGCTGAACAAGAGTAAAAATTTTTAGGGATTATATAGTATTTGTATGTATTTGTTTACCAGCTTGTGGACTTCCTACGGATGTTATTCTTGCTCCGGGCGGTGCCACTTTTATTAAGGCTACCATGCCCTCTGACTCCGCTCCCAAAAAGCTTTAGACATACTAGCTGATCTTCCCGCAAAGCCGCCGAGGGCGTGCTAGGAACCAAAATCCGACAGGGTAATCCCTTTGTGCCTTGATCTGCTTTCCGGGGATGCCGTCGTTTTTAGCGAAATGCGGCTTGTGATGGCTGGGAACA
The DNA here is from genome assembly GCA_022578765.1 of Xylaria sp. FL0933. Taxonomy (NCBI): domain Eukaryota; kingdom Fungi; phylum Ascomycota; class Sordariomycetes; order Xylariales; family Xylariaceae; genus Xylaria; species Xylaria sp. FL0933. The sequence continues at coordinate 121,244 of MU389783.1, read as the reverse complement.
AGGCAGTCGGTGCAACGACCAATTATACCACTCGTGAGGATAGGCGGCCTAAGAGTTGCGACTCTTCCTAAGCTCACTTTGGGCCGTCGCGGTCGGCCCACCCTTTATGGGTTCATTTTGGCCGGTGACCTTCTTCTCGCCTTCGGTAATATCATGCAAGCTCTGACTGCTGATCGGCTTGCCGGCGTGCTTCTGAGCCATCGCTGTCGGACCGCCTTTTACGGGCTCATCTTGGCCTGTGATTTCCTTCTCGGCAGATGTGATGTGCGAGATGGTGGCGGAATCGAGCTCGCCGCGAGGTGTAGGGATGTTCTGGCCCGGTTGGGACTAGGAAAGGAATAGTGAGATTTGTGGAATGTGAGGAAACGTTGCAGAATTATGCACGTAAAATAATAACGAGATTGTGCACTAGGAATTAAAGGCCCAGGGAGAATAACTTACAGCGGAGGTTTGCATACTCTGGGCCATGGCGGCTGGACCACCCGGGATTGGGGCGTCTTGTCCGGTCACGCGCTTCTCGCCCTCGGTGATGTCGGAAACAGCTTGGGGCGTGATTGTCTTGTTTGCATGTTTCTGGGCCTGGGCCGTTGGACCTCCTTTGACAGGACGATCTTGGCCGGTGAGCTCCTTCTCTTTGGCAGTGATGTCAGAGATGACATCCGAGTTGAGAGTTTGGCTAGCTATTGTTCTCTGTGCTTGTTGAAAAAAGGGTATTACTCGCGCTGTTGTTCTGTGGACGGGGAGCCTGAAAGCTCTTGTAAGTATTGACCGAGACATGGGTGGAATAAGTACGGTGGGTGGTCACAAGCAGTTCGACAGATAAATATGTTTGGGGAAGCAATGAAATCGAGCAATATGGATTGAGTGCACCACCTTACCTCTGGCTTCTTTCGCTCTTCTTATATGTGACGGTATTGCTAGGTCAGATTTACGATTGGGACCTCGATGATCGTCGGATGATCGTTGATATGCCGTTACTGATAGGTTCGTCGAGAGACGGGAGCTATTATGGACCTGGGAGATGATTCATGACCATTGAGAATTTGGGGCCGTCGTTTCTTTGTCCCGTACCTGCATTATAGTGACGTTGACAACATATCCTAGGTATGTATGTTACTTGTAGGCAGGTACGGCCTGTCCTATGTATATATATAGTAGCTACAGTGCCAGGAGACTACCTGGGTCAGTACTAGGTAGCTCCCTCCGATACTTCTACAACAATAATACACACGCGATGATCATCCCATGATATCATTAGTAAAGGTCCTAGTCTTAGCATTCTGTGTAACTTTTCTTATGGATTTCAATAACTTGGTGCAATTGCCAATTGGAAGATGAGTTCTTCTTTACTGTATATGAGGACTGTAATCCGAGCCGGAGTTGCAGCAACTTTTAACAGCAACTCTTTGGAATACTCTCTCCCGCCGCAGGTCTGCCTTTCAATGAGTTGCATCACATCTACACTCCTTAACAATATATTTAAATCCACTTAAGCGAGGCATATTTATCACGATGATGAATTTTATGAGACGTAACAATTAAATTGATTGAAAAAGAATGCGATGATAGTCCGGCGCTAAGGCTGTTTTTCGCCTTGCTAGGTTCACGATAGTACTCAGCCCACTAGGTAGTGTTAACAACCCCTGTGACTCAAAGGTTTAAAATATGTGGGTCATTTGAAGGTCACCATCTTGTGGGGCGAGTGTGCTAGGGGGACTCCATTTCCTGATGCCAGTCTTTGAGGTTTCTGTAGCAACATTCAAATATTTGTATTGAAGTGGTATGGGTAAGCCACGATCATATTACATAGTCAGCCAACAAGGAGGATATAGAGGAGGACTGGGGAAAGCCTGCCACAGCAGGAGGCATAGGAACATGCGCTTGACTTTTATTGATACGAATATATCGATCTTTTCATATGGTCGCTCGGTTCCCTATCTTGAATTGTGATAATTCGAGGCCTGAAGGCCTCAGGAAGTGTAGGCAAGGGGTATCCCCTGGGGGTTTCATCCTAGCATGGGCACTGGCCCATGGGTTCACTTCAGAGTGCAATCACGCGGATTTTGCGGACTGTTGTATACCATGTCACTCGATGTCGTGAGAGTTTTGGGATGGAAACCCGTGTAGCTCGCATATAAGTCTGTACGACGATTGATGCATTTAGCTTCGGCCCCTTAGAACTGGTGAAAGGGATAGGCTGTGCCGGCCACCTAATGAACTTGAAATGAGATCGCCTGCTAATACACACCAGGATTACCGGCAAAGCCGCGAGGGATGAAGAGGCAAGGGAGGTAAGAATCACGGGAAGTTGCAAGGGGTAGATTGTTCGGCTCTGGATATAATTATAACATACTCCGCCCCTTATCATCTTGAAAATAAGGGAATTGGTGTATCAAAACATTAAACGACAGGTTATCCATGCTGTGCGAGTTTGCTGTCTTAATCATATTCGCGATGCCCTGGGGTCAACGACAGGGGTGTCACGGAATACATTCGCAGTCACATACCGTAACCCTATCAAAATATGAATGCCGCCCCCTCTGATTCTCTTAATCTGATGGAAGTATTTTATACACATGTGCTATCACAAGAGATGATCGTTTTCCTCCCTTCATCGGGTTGAGATAACATGCACTTTCGTCTTCATGCCAGGGATCCCTCGCTTCTTGACTGGCAACACGAAAGGGGTTGGTTCCCGAGGGTTACACCCCAAACACAGAGAGACACGGTCTGGAACAGGAGGCTAGCAAATACACCATTTTACACAGGTATAGCAATAGCAAACAACCCCAATCAACTTCTACCTCTGATAACATCTATATTACTGTGTAGCCTTTAGGGATGACAGTGATGATGCATTAATATAAGTAAAGAAAACGACGACAGGCTGGGTGCTGCAATGGGGTCTATAAAGTCTGCAGATTTCGCACTCATAAATTCTCGTTCCCCTCGAAGAAGACCATGAACCAATAAAGTGAAAAAAAATCCAGTTATCCATCCATTCCAACATCAAAAGCTTATATCCAACATGTCTGTTACCATCGAAGTCCAATCACACCTCGCTTACAAGGACAGCGACTTCAGCGTTGTGGCAAAGATCTGGGAACACTTTCCTGGTGAATTTACCGAGATCTGGATCACGCTTTACGAATATGAAGGTCATGTTGTCTATGGAAGTCAAAGAACGATACCATGGCAACCAATCGACGGTTATCAAGAGATCGAGTACAGCACTACCTGGTTCGAAAATCTGAAAGTCGGTAGACAGTATCACTTTGTTGTCTCGCTCATGCTTCCCAGGTGCATGGTCAAAGAGGTGGAGAGTCTGGATGTCATCACTGTGGTGCGAAGGGAAAAAAAAGACAGACGATGATCAAGGCCACGATTTGTTTCTGAGGGCAAATAGAAAAGTCTCGAGCTCTATTTAGCCTTTGTGAGTATAGAAGTTTCTTTCTGGTTATCTATGTCAATCCTTTGCTAACTGGAGTCTCCAGGCTGTTTACGTCTATGTTCTACACTTACGAGGCATTACGAGGCGAGATTCGCTCATTCACAACTCTCCCTTCCGGGAAATGCTGGTTCTTTTGTGTGGAGTCCCGGGTTGCGTTCGATTGGGGAATAATTCATCTCTAGATAAGCAGGCTACGGCCTGAGGCTTGGGACTTTACAAGCTACCATTGCCTTTACAGGTCTATTATAATCATAACCACTAGCTCACAAGCACACACCCTTCATTCCTGACAAAGCATTCTATAGTGGCGTGCTCCAGTTAAAATGCTACCTAGTCTTGATCACTCCAATCAATTGCAGCGCCATGAAGAACATTTGGCATATTGAGCCCCTACTTTCAACTTAGAAGGATGGTCCTCCTCGCACACTCACTACTCTAGCAAAATCAACTGATGAGGATCAATAATTTTTTCGATTATATGAGATATAGCTAGTTATCTCTTACATGCAAGTGCTGCTCTTAGACAATGTGAACATAGGCGCTAATTATATGTGTCGAGAGTAGAGACTCTTATCTTAGGAGATAGGCTCAACCTACACTTTTTGAGATTAGTTTGGCAGTTAAACTATTGAGGGTTCCAGCGACCAAAGAAAATGCAACCAAACACAATCTACCCAAATCCCCATACTGGTTTCGATCCATATGTCGTTTTGTTTTCCTTGAAGCTCTCAACCCGTCTGGATTGACTCAGCTACTTAATACCCCAGCTTAGCCCCTTTTTGCCTCGCTTCCAGCACTCATTCTACTTCACTAAATAGAGGGCAGATACAAGTTATATAATCTTCAATATTGATCGTAAGCTCGTTGGCAGCATGTCATGGATGCTCGAAGCAAGTTAGAGGGGTGTACCAATCCGTGTCCTGGCTTTGGACTTCTTTTTCTTCTACTCGCCCTAATTGCTGTCGAGACTAATTTTGCTTACCCCAGATTTCTCCAACTTCAACTCGCTTAAGCGTATATATTACACACGTTATTCTGCCAGTATCAGCAACGAGCGCCTTTCGCGATAGCGTCTTAGTGTGGCGATGTCCATTTCCCTGGAGCCCGGCTCAAATTACCACAGTCAGTGATTCAGTCAAGCTTACACTGTAGATTTATCAGAGTTGAAGACTTCATCTGTGACGATACTACCATCTTCTCGCCAATGCTTTCTTTCCCCGCAATCAATTTCACACCTTTTCTCCGGAACGCGGGGTCAGGTGGAGGTGATCTTAGATACCTACCTCACTTGGACTTATCTGACGAACTTAAAGCTGTCTGTAAAAATTGGACGTATCAGGTGGCGATCGGACCAAGGGAATAAATGGGCTGATAGTTCCCTGGATTAATTACCTGCTCTTTTTGGACACGCGATACTGTTACCCTTGAATGTATATATACCGTATATCTGGTCTAGATTTACCAAGTTCCCCAATTGCATTCCCCTCACATCTTGTTTGTCATTTGCCGTAAAATCACGTCGTTGTCGCCCCTGCTTTCACCATGACTACTACTGGCAGTTGTATGTGTGGCGCCATCCGGTACCAGTTTACCGGTAAGTTGAAGTATAGAGACAGGGGTTGGACTTAATTGACTAATCGAGACATAGGTGAGCCTGCAGTTACTGCCCTGTGTCATTGTGTAGATTGTCAAAAGGTACCGATTCTTATTCTCCGTCTAGTTATTACGCTATCTCTTAGATAATCACATACAAGCACTGACACTGACTGCGACTTCCGATATTCCTCTAGTGGACTGGTGGCGCTTTCACCTCGAATGCTGTGGTCCCGCGTACGGCGTTCTCAGTTATGCAAGGTATGCACATCGCAAGAAATTCAGTAATCCCTAGTCTCACCAGCGTTAGGAACGCCGAGCTCCTACGATGTCAAAGGAGCGTCTGGCAAAATCAATAAGCACTTTTTCTGCCCGACCTGCGGCTCTAGTCTCTACACCGAGCTCGAGGTCATGCCGGATATGACTTGCGTTAAGGCAGGGGGCTTGGATGGGGGTGCGGCAAACTTGGGCAATAAGATTGGAGTTGAATTCTACGTTAAGGATCGCCCCCAGTACCTAAAGCCCTGTGATGGCGCGAAGCAGGAACCCCAATTCGGATAAACTTTCAGTTGGATGTTCAGCAACTAGGCACAGCTGGTAACCTGTGGTAACCTGTCCTTCGTCGCGGTTTCAACGCTCGAAAGCTGTAGTAAATGATTAAAAAAGGGGTGAATATATGACTTGAGCTCTGCTGTTTGCTCTCATGCTTGTTCTCACAGCCGATTAACCAAGTGATATATCATGCCAGGTCACTCGGTCATGTTGACCCTCCCTCGCTCAAGTGAGCTCTCGTCAGACCTTAGGAGCTAGACCACGTTTTGATTTAAAGTATTGCTATTTTGATTTTTGCGCTTGTATGGGCGACATTCTAAGGCTATTTACTCGGCCTCGAATCAGTGACGAGTGGCAGAGCATAGAAGAACGCTATAGGTTGAACTAGCCTGGTTCGTGGCTGAGTATGCATGACGCCCGGCGAAGGTACAGCCCCTTTCTTTATCTCTGCAGGCTGTCTTCCTAGGCTCAATATCAATGTCATCCCCAGCCTTTGAATGACGAGCGTGAACCTGACTGCGATGTTTTACTTACTGCAGAAAGGATCGTATAATTATTGGAGATGGATCCGCTGTCCACTATCGGTCTCCTAGGAGATGTCGTGCAATTCATTGACTTCGCTGCAAAACTGTTGGCAAAGAGTCGCGAGCTCTACAATTCATCTGACGGGCACTTCATTGAGACCTCTGAGCTTATCAAAATTTCCGAGCATACGTCCCAACTAAGCCAGAACTTAGTTAATAGGCCAAATTCTACACCTTCAAATGAGTTCGCCACCCTTATCGAAGGTTGTCACGACGTGTCTGGGGAACTTTTGCGCGCCCTCGGCCAACTGAAGGTCCAAGGCCGGAAAAGCGGCTACAAAACGTTTCGTCAGGCATTCAAGACGATATGGTCAAAGGAGAAGATCCGAGAGCTTGAGGCGAGGCTCGACCGCTTCCGACGCGAGATCAACCTACACATCTGTGTTCAGCTAAGGTAAAGGGGCTGCGGCTTTAAACCAGACCTGGTGGGTGTATGCTACTAACGATACATCGCAGAAACGACGTGCGAGAATTCACCCCGCGGTTTACGGCTGTCACCACGCAAATTGATGATTCATCCAAATCAATTATGAGTGCTATTGTAGCTGAGAGGGATGTCTTCGAAGCTATCTCTGCATTCCAGACAGACAAGCTGCAGGCATTCGTAGGTGACAAAGCTGCGGCAATCGAAAGCAGTCAAGAACATACTTTACATGCTGGCATCGAACAAGTAATGAGTACGCAGATTTCTATCAGTGAGAAGTCAGCTAACGAGCAACAACAACGTTGTGAATCAATCCTCAGTGCCATTGAAACATGCACAGGCCAGACCAAAGCCCAAGTAAACGGCACCCGGATCGAGACCCGCCAGGCATTTGGGGAGCTTAACAAGAGTATTAGGGAGCTCCAAACAGAGATCGCGAAGCAACGTGAAATGCTCCAGAAATGCCTTATAGAGTGTGCCTCTGCTCGTAACACAGCGACAAGAGCTAAAACCGTGAAGCAAAGCAATGCCATTGTGAAAGCGATTGCGGGACTCCAGGATCTCTATCAAAGTCTGCTAGTGAGTGCTGACACTCAGGACTAGAACGCTCTTCGTTGTTATGCTGATCTCGTACAGGCGATCTCAGGGGCTGTCAACCCTACGCCAGAACTCTGGCAGGGCCCATTGAGCCGGCAGTTAACGATTCCACGGGAAGCATCTGAGAAAGCAGTACACCGCATCTCCACATGGCTAGCGTCAATTGTAACGACGAAAGTCACGTCGACCCAAAACACATTTACCTTACCAGCCGAGGTAAATAAAGCCGAGAACTCCCTGATTGAATTGGTTGGTGGTATCAGCGCGAAATTCGAGCTAGGACGAAATGTTGAGGCAGCCTCTGTTAAAGAATTGAGTATATAGACATTTGCGGAGCATGTGATTAAATGACGATATTCGTGAGCTATTCTCGATGTCAAAAGTTCACGTATTCGGCGGCCCATAGAGAGCTTATTGGAAAGGAAGAGCAGCGGATACCCCACTACTGGAACAACCTTCTTGTAACTTCAAGCCACAGCCTTAGCGTACATTAGAGAGCAAGACGGGAGTCTGTTAACGTTGTAGATCCTGCAAGTTCTGTTGTATGGTAATGCGCATGTGGCTAGTGAGGTTTTCGAGGTAATTGCCGGGCATCAACGGTTTTTGTAAACAGTTGCTTATAAGTTTAGTAAGCGACATTGTTTAAGTTTGCCCTACGCTGAAGATAAAATCGACTATTTTAAAAGATCAGAATTTTTTGGAATTGTTGGAAGAACAAACTCTCGAGGATCTGCTTTAAGAACTGCGTAATCGTGCCACGCGCTAAGCTACTGCGGCACCAAGTAATGCGTATTCTTATCAGTTCTTATCGCGGAAGCAATTCCAAAGCTTGAACCATGTAACTACATCATCAACTGCAACTTCCAATTACAACACCAACTTCAGCTTCAATCGATTTTCTACGAGACTACCTCAGGTACCCTATCTACCTAGACAACATAGACAAACCCTTTGATATATTCCCCCACATTACCTACTTTTTCGTACAATCACTCAAGCACATAACAGTCCGTACGCCCATCAACAAACACCACTACCACCTTCCCGCTCTCCTCGCAAGCAGGATGCCCTCCGACCTCTCCAGCTACCTCGCAGCCCACTACTTGACAGCAGACCCAAAGCCATCGAAGAAGCGCAAGCGCAAACAAGCCACCGATGGCCTAATAATAGCCGATGACGACGAAACAGGCTGGTCGCGCTCGCGCTCCCACGGCGGCGCAGATGCCGACGCCGACGACGAAGACATAGCCATGAGCGCCACGGTAGCAGGGACGAGCGCCGAGTTCCGGAAGGCCAAGAAATCCGGCTGGAAGGTCCTCGGAGGCGGTAACAGCACTACTACCACTACATCACACCCCGCCGCAACAGCACAAGACGACGCATCCCGCCAGGCAGACGCGATCGTCGCCTCAGCAGCAGCCGAGAGCGCCGTAGCCGCCGACGCCGACGAGGCGCCCGTGATGATGTCCGACGGAACATACGCAGGCCTGCAGAGCGGCGCCGCAGTATCAGCACAACTCGCGCGTCGACGGGCCGCTGAGCGCGCGGAATACGAGCGGTCGACAGGGGGTGGTAAAGCCAAGGAAGCCGAGACCATCTACCGCGACGCGACGGGGCGGCGCGTGGACGTGAGCATGAAGCGGGCGGAGCTGCGGCGGGAGGCGGAAGAGGCGGCGCGGAAGCGCGAGGAGGCGGAGCTTGCGCTGCGCGGCGACGTGCAGATCGAGGAGGCGCGGCGGCGGCGCGAGGCGCTCGACGACGCCAAGGTCATGGCTCTTGCGCGGCACGCCGACGATGAGGAGATGAACGCTGAGATGAAGGCCCAGGTGCGCTGGGGCGATACCATGGCTGCCTTTGTGAAGCCGAAAGACGGTGGGGGAGGCGGCGGTGGCGCGGGCACGGCGAAGGGGGCGAGGGTCAAGGGACGGCCTGTCTACAAGGGCGCGTGGGCGCCGAATCGCTACCAGATCCCGCCGGGCTACAGGTGGGATGGTGTGGATCGGAGTAATGGTTTCGAGGCCGAGAGGTTCAAGGCGATTAACCGGCGCGAGAGGAACAAAGATTTGGATTACTCGTGGCAGATGGACGAATAGGTTTAAATTTCACAACTGGCGCTGGCTTGGTTCACATGTGACATACACAATTATACCCATTGATTTCTTCATGACGACTATTATGTTCAGATCGAAAACTATCCTTTACCATGGTGATATTGGCTTGTATTCGCGTAGTTGTATTATGTATAATCTATGGGACGCTACAGAACTCAGCACTGCTTTTCCATGCCTTCCAGGGATGAGCCGAAGCCGGTTCTCAGCTGCACAGCAGTTTAGGAAAAACGAGGAAAATGCGTTGAATGGACATTTGCCCGGGGCAAACATCGCAGCCACCATATTTAAGAGCCGCGGTGACACCGATGTCTATCTCGAGATATTTCTTGCGCGGATATAACAGGGGTGGATGGTGTCAACCCGGAAGATGGGTGAAACTAGAGAGTGAGATTTTCCTTATCGTTGAGGTCCATCAGTCCAGGCGTCTGGCTGAAGAAAACAAGAAGCTATACCTGAATAGTCTTCAGAGGGGTTCTTGGGAGCATGATCACGCCTTGCGACGCAACAATTTCTCGCTTTGACTGAACACTGTGTTCTCCTTGACCAGCTGGAGCCATTCCTTTCTGGTAAGGTGGCCTTCTTTATCGACGCGGTTATCAAACATCTTGAGAAGCCCACCAATAGTGATGCCGTTAGGTAGAGGTGGTAAGGCGTCTAGAATTTCCTGCGATGTGATAGGTTTCAATGGCTCCTGAACCCGAGGTCTTGAAGGAACGGGACTGCCAGCTCGCGAGCCCACAGGTGTACCCTTAGCACCGGTGCCCAAATGTGGACGTCGCTTGACCTTGCCTCCTGCCCCGTCCGACATCTCGCCAGCAGTCGCCTCCCCATCGCTGGTAGATCCAGCTCCCCGCGCGGACTGTCCGCCAGGTAGAGGAGTGGCACTACGGCTACCAGTTGCCGAGCCACTAGGTCCGATTTTCTTCTTCTTCTTATTCCGAGTTGATTCGGTGCCACTCGAATCCGACCCGAGGGGGGATCCCGGCCGCTTTAAAGATTTGCCTTTCTTAGCAGCATCGGCGGCTGATTTCTTTCCCTGGGGTGTACCGGGGCCCTTTGATGAACTAGCACCGTTCTTATCTTTATCTGCTTTGTTCTCCTCATCTTCCTTCTCGGAATCGGAGCCGGACTCGCTCTGTTTTTGTTCTAATTAGTGGCAAGCAAGAAGGCGTGGTGTGAAATACGGCTTACTGATGATGACGCAAATGGGTCTCGGCCAGAAGAGTCACTGTCGTACTGGAATTGTTTATCACGTTTCCGCAGAGCTTTCTTGAGGTCTTTGCCAAACAACTTCCTCACCTCCTCTTCTTTCTTCAGCTCAGCCTCCTCTTTTTCAATCTTCTTCTCGTCCGCATCGCCAAAGATATTGGCACCGAGCTGCTCACGGCGTACCCTTTCCTTAGAGTCCTTAGTATCCTCGTCTCTTTCTGGCTCAAAACCGGCGGTCTCGTCGTCGTCTTGGAATTCATCACCAGACATATCAATGTCATCATGCTCCATCTTCTCCCTCCGAGATGCCTGCTGAAAGGTCGAACTCTCTTGCTTCACTGCCGGCGGTCCGTACATAATTCTTCGCGACTCTTCTCGGGCATTGGCGGCTTTGTTTCGATCGGAGTCTCTTATAGCCCAACGCGTAGGAGCCGCCTTCTTGCCCATCATCTTCTCAGCTTCTTCGATTGACAGATGTTGGAAGGCTCCTCTCTTTGGAGTAAATTTATACCATTTTTCCAAGGGGAGCATACGGTAGCCCCCGGTCTCCGGATAGGGGACCAGAGCGACCATGCGCTCGGACAAAGCCGCTTCGTATTGCCCGGCCCAGATGTGTTTTGCATCCGCATCTTCTAAATGCCATGGTAACGCTTCTTCATATCTGATGTCCGCCTCCTTCTTCTGCTTCTCGGTGCGCGGCTCATAGTGGACCTGCGTGCCGGTCTTTTTCTCGTCCTTGTTTTTTTGTTGCTGTCGTTTTCGTTCGGCGTCCTTCAGAACAGGGGCCTTTTGTGCATCATCCAACGCGCGCTGTGCCTCACGTTGCGCCTTCAGTTGAGCCTGTCGCTCCGCTTCTTCAGAGTTAGTCGGAGGCAGCTCGACTGGTTCCTCCTCCTTCTCCTTTTGGCCCGGGGGCGGTTGTCTCGGATCGCGGCGTTGCAGAGTCACTGGGCGAGGGAAATGCTCTTGATCAGTGGGGTCAATCTTGGCCTGCTTGTTACCCCGTATTTGAGGGGCAAATCGCATGACATGAAAACGAAGACCTTCTTTCAAGGCCTTCTTTGTGACGAATAGGGGAACTTCCTGACCACCTTCAGGCAAGGGAGTCGACCAGCCGCCATTCTGGGTTCGCAAATGATCAAATCGCGGGACCGACTTGCCCTGTTGAACAGCCTGTTTGGTGTTTGCGGCTGCCTTAGACGCGCCGACAGTTCTAGTAGGCACGCTAGCATTGGGCTTGGGAGGAGGCGGTCGAGATGCAGGCTTTTTCCGCGCCACCATAGGATTGGCAGTATTGCGCGGCCGGCGCAAAGGAGGTGCACCAGTAGGAGGCGTGGGCCGCTGGCCGTTCGGGCCTGCCGATGGAGATGCGCTCATATTGCGGTCGAAGGACGTGCGCTGTTTATCTCTAGCAAGCGCGTATAGTGTTAGCTTGACAGGGCGACTCTACACCGGTTCGGCAACGTTCTATAAAGCGCAGGCGATCATCGGAAGAGTCACCAATGATCCGTAGACAAATGATCACTATGCGCGAGGAATCAGAGCACCAAGTGTCGTCGTGAGGGAGTAATAACGCTATTCACGACGTGCACGCTGCCTAAAGCGGATGGAGATCGGGAAATGGTGACGAGAGAACAAGACACGCCGGACCAATGCCCCAGCTGTGGAGATTGAAGCTGTACCTATGTCGTGCTGCTGTGCGCGAAAAGATGTTGACAGGGAAATAGACGGCGGGAGCAGAAGGGGAGGGAGAATGAATGAGTGGGTGAGTGAGTGACTGAATGATTGAAAGGAAGACGGTATAGGCAGTTTTGTCTGGTCAGTTGGTAAAATGAATGCAGCGCCGTGGACAAGGTACGTAGGAGTGACAGTGGATGACAAAGGGCTGCAAGCAGTAAAGTGGAGGTACCTAGGTACATCCATCATATCAATGTATGGAGTAGGTACTTACCCATGTCAAGTGGAGATCTCACAACGTCATTGGGTCGAACCTTGAGCCTCTCACCAAGATCCAAAAGCGGTAGGGACCTTAAGTATGAAGGTACCTGATATCAAATACTTACCTAACCCTAACTGAATTCCATTCCACTGACTGCGATAATACCGCAAGATCCCAACATACATAATAAATATGCACATGTAGATATTTACTAGGTATAGACATTCAGTTGATAACACTTAGGGGTCGTTTGCTGGTTTCCGGAAGCGGTAAATTTACCGTTTAGAGCGTTCCGTAAATGTTAAAGGAATTGTATGCGCTCATTTTTTTAAAGCGTTTTAAAATTTGGAGCGCTTTAAATTTTTGGCGCGGCTTCCGTTTTAGAGCTGCTTACATATACATATATACAACGCAGCAAGGAATATCCCTACGGCCAACTTAGATTTAGCCTAGCTAATTCAGCTAATCCAATTGCTATGCTATCAGCTATAACCTAGCCTAGCCACCACTACAACCTACGTACGCATAGCGGGAAATAGTCTATTCGCTTTAGGGTCCAGGACTTTAACAGAAGGTTTTCTAGCTTTTGCGCGACCTATAAAATTACAGCTATAAATATTGCTTTTATATACGAAGCCGCTTAGAAACTGGAGCCTCTTCTGAAACTGGAGCCGCTCTTAAGTTTAGAGCGCTTTAAAAAAGAACCGTAAATTTACCGTTTCAAAAAGTGGAGTGGCAACTATTCCACTTAGCCTACCCTACCAAAAACCGCTAAGCAGCTTCTATAATGGCACCTAGCTACTTCTAGTGTGTACTACCTACCTACTGGGTGGGTAGTACATATGGCACTCGCAGCTACTTGCAGTACCTAAGTACCTGTATACTAGATGTCTCCACATATAACACCGTGGCCGTGGGTTTCCTATTTCTTGCAGTGTTCTCCAGTTGTTGTTTGCTCTTCAGCCAATGAAGGATCGCGCTTGCATTATAGCTATGCGTACAGTAGGTCTAATGTCTCGACTTCATCTATTGATATAGCCCCATCCTCTGTTTACATGTTGACCACATACTTTCAGCAGTTTTCCGCTCCCAAGACCATAACCAACCAGGGCCATATTTAACTTCGGAGCAAATTGCAGTATATTACATTTTATCCTATCTCGGGTGCAGATCTTGCCAAGCGAATCGCTTTCTCGGGATCCGGGTGACAGATCGCCAAATCACCGCGCCGTTCTCTCATCCTATTCATCATACTTCTCGCTCACCACTCACCGTTTCCATGCGGGTCAACTCTGGATGTCATTAAGCTATTGTATGCCTCATACGACTCTCTCACTATGGGTTCAGAAGATTGTATACGAGTAGCTCTCGCCCCCCTTGCCTAGAGAGTGACTGCCGTTCCTTGAAGAAACAACATGACGCAACCCGAGCAGTCTGGTACCAGGCCTCTGGAGGACCGTCTCCGCAATCTCATTATCACTGGTTCTGACACTAGAGTTGGGCCGGGCCTGGGATCCTCGAACAAAGCCGCTTTCACGACTTCGCTGCCTCATAAGCAAAATATCGAGACTGCGGGGGAGCTTGGGAATGGCCACACATCCTCCAATGTCACGCGGCCAGTGCCAAAAGGTGGCAGAAAGCGTCCTAACCAGGCGCAGCGCCGCCAGATGCATGCCGAATTGTCGGTCCCTATTGATACCAGAGGGTCTTTTCATCCCTCTCCAAGGTCTTTTCAGCATGGCCAGCAGCAAAATCCCTCCGTGTCACGAGCGCCACCGTATCCAGTCAACTTCCCAGACCCATCCTTACCCGATGGTAACCATTATAGCGGACGATCATGGCAACGTTCTGCGCAACTTTCTGGACCCTCCAGTTACCAACACGATTGGAAGCGCCAACAAACCCCCGGATTTGATAGACTGTCTAGAGGAGTAAACGTAATACCAACAGATGCCTTTCCGTCGCGTGGTAGTCGCAATCCAGCTCAAAGCCAGCCGGCCTTGTATAATCCAGGAGGCTATCGCCAAGTACCTTTCGATCTCGATCAGCTTGCAAATCAGTCGAAATTTCTCGATCAACTCTGTCACCATATTATCATCGGCGCCGAGATTGAGCCGGGTGAAATCGCTGAAAAGGAGAACTTTCGAATGTATGTGGAAAATATCTGTCGTAATGTTATTGCCCAACATGAACACGAGACAAATGGTACGCCAAGGTTCGACCCGAAGTCTGTGGAGCTAAAGTGCTTTGGGAGTCTAGCCTCAGGGTTTGCGACGAAAGCTGCTGATATGGACCTTGGCCTCCTATCGCCCATGTCACGATTATCCCCAGATTCCCCTGAATCGCCAATACCACGTCTCATTGAGAGCGCTCTCCTTGCTGCTGGCTTTGGGGCTAGGCTGCTCACTAGAACGCGTGTTCCAATAATCAAACTTTGCGAGAAACCTAGTGCGGCTCTTCAGCAAGGCTTGTTAGACGCCAGGAAGAAATGGGAAGACGGTCTCGACCAGGAAGAGCGGGAACTAGATGACGATGAGCCCGAAGATCAAGATACCAAAGACATCGATTCTCTCATAGATTCCGAATCGAATCGATCTCCCACTAAATCTTCAATGCCACAGCCACAGCTGGATAAAACCCCACCCTCACCAAATGAGGAGAGATATTCGCTCAAACAGACCCCGAATCAGTCACTGGTCAATTACTATATTAAGGCCAAACGCCTTTTACGCCGTCTTAATGGGCGTGATGTCACCCAATCCAACCATCAGGATTTTACCAAATCCGACTTCATCCTTCTAGACAAGGTTGCCAGATCTTTTGTCCAGGGACTGTATGACACTACTTTAAGAAACCGGATAATAGTATATCCCTCTTTCTACCTCGGCGATATGACTAACCAAACCAATTATCGGTCTCTCTTCGGGGTCAACATGCTGGTCGAGGGTGAGAGACTGGTACTTGTATGGGAGGCGAGGCCGTCAGCCTTGAGAAACCCCAGCACCGATCAAGTTTGTGAAAGCGCAATTCGGCAATGGAGAGACTTGCAATACAGTAAAAGTTTTGGCGCTAACCCTGTATGGTTTAACAAAGAACTTCAACTGGCTGTTGAAGCTATCCGTCAGATTCCGTCTGTACAGCTCATGCAACTTCAGCAAGATCAACATGAATCCCCGCAACAGTATCATGAACGGACGTATAATATCGCAGTCGCATTGTCAAGGATGTCCTACCCTAGTGTCGATATCAATCGCCAAGTAATTCAACGCTACGTGAATGGCATTAGAGGCGAGGAGATCAAAAGCGAAGTTTCTGCCTTTGCAGCCGCGATCGGAACACAAATTCTAAGGACAATTGCTAGAAGGCACAAGTCACTTCATCTGGCAGCCGACTATGAAAGGGCTATTGAAAAAGGATTCTACCACCCTGAAGATGCTTTGACTCTTCAAAACTATATAGCTATTCTCCGTCGCGACCCAGTGCAGTCATTACAGCAGCCGCAGGAGTTTGAGTACTTGATCCCAATCATGCAAGATGAAGCACGTATACTTGATGTCATCAGAGGACTTGCGGACCCGGCTACACTCAGCCCGAATAAGCCCAAGGATAAGTATAATGACAACCTGGAATTTCCTAAGAGCGGCGTCGGCGTCCAATGCGATATCAACTTTTCTGCCCATCTAGCTCTCCAGAATACATTACTCCTGCGATGTTACTCCTATACCGATACTCGTGTGAGGCCTCTAGTCCTCTTCGTCAAGCATTGGGCGAAAGCACGAGGAATCAATACACCGTACCGCGGAACTCTAAGCAGCTACGGCTATGTGCTCATGGTGTTGCATTACCTTGTCAACGTTGTTGAGCCGTTCGTTTGTCCGAACCTGCAAGAACTTGCTCCTCCCGACCCAGATCTTCCAGAGCACGCTCTTGAAGGGCTCACAACTTGCAAAGGTTACAACGTTCGCTTCTGGAGAGATGAGCAAGCCATACAAACTTTAGCACAACAGGGGCAGCTGAATCAGAACCGCGACTCTCTCGGCACTCTACTGCAAGGCTTTTTTGAGTACTACGCGCAGAGCAACAACATGGTTACAACTCGGAAGAGAGGATTCGAGTGGGGTAGAGATGTCATAAGTCTGCGCACGCACGGTGGCTTGTTATCTAAAGTAGAAAAGGGGTGGACAGGAGCTAAAACCATTGTCCAGCTACAGACCGGAGCGTCACCTACCTCGGCAGAAGTCGATCTCACTGCAACGCAGTCCCCATCGCTAAACAGCAACCTGAATTCGCAATCACTGACTCCCAATAAGGGGGCGCGGTCGGCAACCGAACAACAGACTCTGAAACCAAAGGAAGTCAAAGAGGTACGCCACCGCTTTCTCTTCGCTATAGAAGACCCATTCGAACTGGACCACAACGTCGCGCGCACTGTTACGCATAACGGCATCGTGGCGATCCGAGACGAGTTTCGGCGTGCCTGGAGGATCATCAAAGCCGCCGGCAAAAACAACTTCACCGAGGCCCTACTAGAAGACGTGAAGATACAAAAGGGCCAGGCAGAGAAGAGGCAGTTCATGGCGCTGCTGGATGAGATACACGGCGGTGAAGTATTTGGGGTTTAAGGATGATCTGATGACCGGACGTTGAGCGGGTTTTCCGTGGCTGGTACATGGGAACGATGATCATAAGTGTGGAACATGACGAAGGCCTGGTGGTCCCATAATGAACATAGTTTGATGATGGCGATGCGATGGCTTCGGGTCGATTGTTTATGCGGGGAATACTGCTTGTATCTTACGTATAAAATCAGTGTGGACAGGTGAGTTCTGGATGGTAGATACGATGACCCTAGGCAGAATGTTCTCCAAGTACTCACCAGCTTCCGGTGATTACTTAAATACTTGATGAGTTTCTCACAACCAAATAAACATACGCGCATTGCATTATATAGGTATGCATCCCAAATAGGAGGATAGTCGAGATGAGTAGCAAATACTTCGGATTTCGTGCTTAGCGCTCCTCAAAGGTACGTTTTATAACATCAAAATCCCTCTTGTATAAAAAGACCCCCCTCCGACTGAAGGGAGTGAGTGTATATTGATGACAAAGGTAACATAGGTACTTGACAAGTATCTGTTTTCAGGGGTAATTCCTATACACTGTCCTTCGTGGATTTCATGGCTTGACGATTTCAAATATACATGTAAATGTAGCAACCCTTCATTAGAGGTGAGAAGTGCCCTGGCTACAAACTCCCGGTCTCTTCATCCCTGCTGCTCACGTCCTGAATGATAGTATTCAACATTAGGTTTTCTAGCTGCTTCTTGTCCGCCCAACATATGAGAAGCTTCCCCTAAAAACTTGTCGCTCTTACAAACCGAGAGTGGAACGAAAGGGGGGAAGATTCTCTATCAGAGATGGATGATATTAGCATAGACGAGAGCTGTAAGACCGAGACATCAGGGCTTGATTCGAGCTCGCGGTAGAGTGTGAGGCGGCAGGAGAGGCAGGAGGGCACAGTGACAGGTACTATTTCGCACAAATTGGGCAGTGATTAAAGTCAAAGCTTAAAGCTCCCTGAGACGTATGAGCCGGGATGTTTGAGAAACCAGGTGTAACCCTAATGTTTGGAGCAGGGCAACCTATTATCTAGTGCCGCACCCCTCAACTGCTTCGCGGAAGAATAGGTGTGAGGATTGTGAACACACTAGGGTTAGTAACTCGATGCATGGTACTGCAGTAATGCTACACACCCCGTATCCCTCAATCTAAGTTCGCATTACTCAGAATGGCAAAAGGGTTGATAGATATTGGCCGTGTGGGATCTCTCTCGCTCCTCAGAAGACCACCCTTGTTTTTCCGCTTCTTCGGCTGATCGGCTTCTGATAAATGCTCCTGAATTTCATGTGCAGGGATGCCGCTTATATCTGCGATAACGGTGAGAATATTGGCTTCACTGGCAATCGTCAATTTTCGTGAAATGTTTTCCACGGTCGGCCAGTCTGCGATTGGAGGTAGACTGCTGAGATGCTCACGTAATGCTCGCGCCGGAGATGGTATCTCGGGGCAGAGCGATAAAGCAACATCAATAACTTGCTTTATCAATCTCAGGGAGTACAGCGAAGCTTGTACTTGTGCAGTGAAGTGTATGGTATCCCACGAATACTGTTCTCCGTCCTTATATGAATAGTTCAGTCTATGAAGAAGCGAAGCGGACAGCGGCAATCGATCTTCAGACGTTGACCACACATGGTCTTGATAGATAGTGAAGGCTAGCCATTGCATGTCTACGCTGGATACGCGCCCCGTGATTTGCTCAAGCAAATCCACTAGCAATGCACACTGTTCAAGTGCTTCTTCTAATCCCAGAACGTCGATTTGTCTGCCCATCGACGGATTGGACGCCTCGAGCAAACGGTACTCAATGACAACGGGCGATTCGCGAACGGCAAACATTTGCATGATACTATATGCACACTGACGGATAATAGTGCTCATGTTCCACGCACTGCTTCTACTGCGATCCTGCCCGAGTTAATGTATTAGTGATGATCTCACCCAATACAGGCTTTGGGAGGAAGAGATATGAATCTAACCTCGATCAGAATAGGTAGGAATATTGCCAAAGTCTCTGGGCCACGAGAGTGGCGCGAACTACTCCCATTTAGCAAGGTATCGTTGCCGTCCAATATCACTGTGATATCTGGGAGTTAGTTGTCATAATCTTGAGCATGATCCATAGATTTAGAGGGCTTAAAAACTCTTGAAATGTTATCGTCTTTCGGAGCGGAGCTCATGTATACTCTGACGGTGGCTAGGGGAAGAAGAAAACGACTCCGACAATTACTTACAAGCCTGTATGATGATCTCAGATATTCTTGGATCAAGGGCAGAAAGCATCTTCTGCAAAGGATGATCCTTCGGCAGATACTCTTTCATGTAGTATTCCTCCATAAACGTCTTGAATTCGGGTCGCTCTAGAGCGTTATCTCTGTTGTTCCTTGCTCGTTCTAATGCCTCCTCGAAGCTAGACCGAAATTTCACCTTTTCGAAAGCGACGCGTGCTAGGCCTCCCACGTTGCTCAAGCCCAGAGTATTGTTGATAGTATTCAACGAATACTTGCAGGCCACTAATTTTTGTGACTTATCTGAGGGATCAGCACGGACAATATCACTAAAGAATGACACATTGCCATCAGAGCCAACATCAGTGATGAGCAAATCAGAATCGTTCGTCAGGAGTACTCCTCCATAGCATCGAACATCTTCGGCGCAGAACATATCAGCCTCGCCAGGCACAACTTCAACGAGCGGCCCCCAGGTGTGGCAACTCTTAAGGATTTCAACAACGGCCGGGATGAGAAAAGGAGACCTTGGCAGCCAGCGAGAGTGAGAAGAGGAATCGGGGGCCTGAGCGAGAACAACCCCACCCTTTATCGCCTCATATGAGTCCTCCGGTATTTTAGTTGATCCATGAGGGTGTGAATTCAGTAGAGCTTTCATCGACCGGGACTGTCCTAGCAGTCGGTCTCGCCTGACTGGCCACTTGCTCGGGGGCAAGTAGCCGTCGAAGAAGATCTTCCGACTACATTACTCAATTAGCAAATAAGAGGCGATATAGGTCAAGGAGATATCTAATTTATATGGTTTCCTACCTACATAGTCACATTATGTGCGCGTAGCTCTTCGAGCCAGCTTATAACCATACGGCCAAGCGTCGTGTACGAAGGCTGGCAGATGAACCCATTGGTAGGCGGCCTGTGGCGCATGCATCCGTCGAATATTTTATGAACCAGTGCAGGTCCGTCAATGACAACCGTATCTCCTTCAAGAGGACTGAATACGCCATATCGACGAACGGCACTACTGAGTCCCCGGATACCCATCGTGTTGAAGTAACAGGCTTCACCTTATGCGACCAAAATATATGAGTCGCTACGGGAACGAAGGAAAGACCATTAAAAACTCAACAACAAATCATTTCCCCGTGCCACAAGTTATGACATAAATATGTTACAGGAAGATCACAGCAATGTCGGAGTAGATGCTGGCGCTGACTTCGCCTGTACCGTGCATGTCTCAACCCGGGGCTGCTTCTTGTGTCTGCAGGTCTCCACTAATTTAATCCGTCCCTGCAGAAAGCCCAGCTGCTCTGGGGGGCTGTCAGTTTGTCAAATGGCGATTGCCGCGGAAAGAGGAACGCTGCCAGTTGGCTGGTTATCACCCCTCCTGGCTCGGTACCTGGCCTACCTAGGCTAGTCTACGTAGGGGCGTTATCTGCTAGCCAAGCATGTCTTAGCCAGCTCCGTACCTTGCTCTACATGCCCATAAATTTCTCCCTCTATTCCACATCTTTTTTTTTTCTGCGTCTCGACCAACTCTCTCCCTTCAAGATGCGAGGCACGCTGGTATTCTCGGGCACGTCGTGTCCCGCCTTGACGGGCAAGATATGCGAGAACCTGGGAATGACGCCGGCTGCGGCTGACCTATCTCAATTCTCCAATGTGCGTTGTTGACTTGCTTGCGCGGACCGAACTGGTTCTCCTTCTCTTTTGCTCGGACCCTTGTTTACCGTCCCTGTCTTCATCTTCATCTTCTTGTTCTTCCCAACAAGCGATGCCAGACTGGCTGACATCGTGCTAAGGGCGAAACCAGTGTTCGCATCCTGACCAGTGTCCGTGATAAGGATGTCTTCATTGTCCAATCCGGTAGTCCTACCATCAATGACACCATCATGGAGCTGCTTATCATGATCTCGGCATGCAAGGGAGGCTCCGCCAACAAGATCACCGGTAGGCTTCTTCGGTGTCCCAGCCTCTTGTGCTGTCATGACTGACCATTAATTTCACCCCCGCTTCAGCCGTTCTTCCATACTTCCCCTACAGTCGGCAGTCTAAGAAAAAGTCGCATCGAGGTGCCATCACCGCTCGGATGCTCGCCAATCTACTTCATGTCGCTGGCGTCAAACATGTCGTGACTGTCGACCTCCACGCTTCGCAGATGCAGGGCTTCTTCAAGTGTCCCGTCGACAATCTCCACGCAGAGCCTTTGATTGCCCGATGGGTACGGCTGAACGTGCCGAATTGGAAAGAGGCAGTCGTTGTGTCCAAGAACGCAGGCGGCACGAAGAGAGTCACTTCACTCGCCGATGCCCTGAAGCTCAACTTTGGCCTGGTCACCACGGACCGGAAACGAGCTAGTAACATGACCGCCAGCATGATCATGAGGGAACTTGATGGATACGACCAAGGCACAGCATACATTAATGGAGTTCGGCGGATCTCTATTAATACCCACCCTGAAGAGCGGGACTCGGATAGTTTTATGAACAACGGAACGCCTTCGTCTCGTACCGTCACAGATTCGCAAGGCTCTCCCAAGAGAGTTGCCGGTCCACCACTACGCACGAATAATGCGTCTCGTTCTCCATACACCCGTGCATTTCATGCTTCCTCTCAAGCTTCGCAGGCGTCTCCTATTGAAGAACTCCGTGACGAGGAAGAGCAGGAAGAGGCACTGGAATACAATGACCAGCGCGCGCAAGAAGTGACGCACGGTCGGCTTGTTCAAGGCCATGTTGTACCGGATGACTTCGTCTCACCACCACAATCAGAAGGCGATGGCAGTCAGTCCTATCAAGGAGGAGATGATGATCCCATGACTATGTCTCGCGCATCATCCTTTTTCGCACCCGAGCCGCACGCTCTCGGCGGATCAGCGGAAGCTGGAGATTCGTCCGACGAAGAAGAGGAGAAGCTCCAGGATCCCAAGGTCGAGCATATGATCACTTTAGTTGGCAACGTTAAGGACCGGGCCGTGCTCATAGTGGACGACATGATTGACAAAGCCGGATCCTGGATTGCCGCAGCCGAGACCGTCGTCAAGCGAGGCGGAGCCAAGAAGGTCTATTGCATGGCCACCCACGGCGTCTTCGGAGCCGATTGCCTAGAGCAGCTCCAAGCTTGTGATTGCATCCACCAGATCATTGTGACCAACAGCTTCCCTATCCCAGATCGACGAGCCAAGAATGCAAGTAAGTTGGTGATCCTAGACCTTTCGTACTTGCTGTCCGAAGCGATTCGACGCAACCATTATGGCGAGTCCATCTCGCCTCTATTCCAACACATGTTGGATTAAAGTGGTTAAAGCGAGTATTTCCCTAGATGAAAGTGATGAACACGCGGGGCTGCTTTCTATGCGGTCTCTGTTGTTGTACAGTATGAGACATGAGAACCAAGGTTTCTTAAGGTTATTATCATTAACTAGCATGGCGTTTCGGACGTGGAATGGCAAAAAGGCTTCACGGCTACAGCGCTTTACGGGAAAGAGCGAATTAGAGGGAAGCAGACAGTGTTCTAACATTGAGATACCATATTATTCAGATTGTCAAGGTATGTTTTTCATGACACTGCTTGCAGTGCTTATGCCGCACTTTCGTTTGTGACCTAGGAACGTGACCCCCTATACAATTTACACCCAACGGTGCTATCCTCGGATAGCCAGGGCTGGCATCCCTCTAGGATCAGTCCTGAACGGAACGTTGGTAGAGAAGACTGTCTCTCGGGACTCAACGATTATAGAAGGCCAGACACCCGGATCTACGCTTGTATGATCATGTCCTCAGGGACGAGTGGGTGTTTGGCAAGAGAAATTTTCGGACATGATTGCGACTATGCTCCAATTAGTATCATAAGAAGACGGGAGACACCGAAACGAAATATCGCAAGTATAAATTGTAGCTATTATCAAGCAATTCTATCGAAGCTGATATTTCCAACTATCTGGAACGATTACCTCTTTAACCTTAATATTCTCTGAGACTACGGCATTAACCCGCAAGCCTGTATATCCTCTGAAAAACGAGCCACTTCTCTGTTCGCGCACAGAATGTCTTCGTCCAATCGTCGACGTTGGCCAGTTCAAATGATATGGCAAGTAGATAAAGCGACAAAAGCTATGAAACTATCGTAGAGTCTTGTCATCATGTATCTCTTGGCCTGAGTGCACGCCTGAACTGGGTGCAAGATCCTTTCGCTTCTATTTCAAACTTGATTCCGCGCTCGGAGGAGCACTCATCAACTTGCTCAACTGGAACAAGTCGCAGCCATGGCTTCGTGGCACTGGGGGAAGAACCTGGCTCGTCCAATCATTCCTCCATGGGTGCTTGATGGTATGATTGACTCTCTTAGACCCTGCCTTTGGTGCATTCGAAAAACGTGCCGTTGCGGCCACTGTCACGCGCGGGTACCGAAACTCCTAGGTTAGGTACTCATTCACCGCTAGTGGTTGGAAGTGACAGTTGTCCGTGAATAACATGAATACATGGCGACTGTTATAGGCGCCTCGAACGCTAACCTCAGAGCACAAGTTCTTGGAACAGTCATATGCGAAGGTCACTAGATGAATGTTGTACAGATCCGCCGTGATCTGTTGCATCACGCCTGGCGTCCAGCAATGAGGCAGGTGCAAAAGCTGCCAGATGTTGGCTTTGAATCCAGGTGTCATTGCATTCTTTAGTGTCCCTCCGGTAGAGTCGAAAAATTGCTTGTTCAGCTTTGCATAAAGTTGATGGCGTGGGTGAGTCTTGTCGCTGAGAACATGTTGGATGTACACGAGATGGTCAGCCTTAATCATATTCCAACGACTTGATTTTCCATGTAGAATATGTGCCAAAGCACGCCAGTAACAATCTCCCTCGGTTTGTGCGCGATTTTCCACAGTAATGAATCCGATCTCTTCGACTAGCGGAAATCCCTTGTACGACTTGGTCGGCTGCTTAGCCATCTCCTGCAATGCTTGCTCCTCATCAAAAGTCTCGCTAGCATAGAAGGTTTCTTGCATAATGCGTTTGATGGCCAGTTCGAGACCCACCGCATCCGAACCGACATCGCGCAGATATTCATCCAGCTTTAGGCGCAGGCTGGATTTAGGTCCAGGGATTTCTCCAACATCACCCAAACGATCCTGGTATCGCAACTCCTTCTTAGCTTTGCCAATCGACCTCGCACCGTTACTGTAGCCGTAAAATGAGAGATCTTGCGGCTCATCTCTTATGTACCGCTGCCTCATGTATTCGTACGAAGTCTCCTGGCGGGTCGGAGCTGAATAGACGTCCTTTATATAAATGCGCCCTGCATCGTACGGGTTTTCAGGCCCGGCCCAAGTTGGTGAGTTGTTATTCTGATATCTACCCGAGTAATATCGGTTTTCGCGGTGGTGTTTCTCTGAATAGCTCCCTCGTTGGTACTGAGTATCAGGAGAGCGCGAACGACTTCTACCAGCATTATTTCTTCTGTAAGAACCTGCGATATGGGCACGAATGGCGCGACCCCGATGCCTGGAACTGGAAGATCCCATCACGTCATTATAATTCAAACCATTTCTATCGTTCTGGTTATCTTGATGACTGGCGTTATTGTAGTCGTCATCAGTATCGTCATCACCACCGAAGAACCCCATGGAAAAAGTGTGGTTGGGATATTCACCCTCATCTTTCCCAATATCATCATCAGGATTGATATCTTCATAATCGGGAAGATCATCGATAGTTCCGCTGTTGTCTTTGGACGGGTTTTTATACGAAGAGTGGTCGCTCCGCATCGACGTCTCTTCGTCACCTTCTTCACTGGGAACAAGCTCCGGTCCATTCTCACCGTAAAAAAGGTCTCCACCACCGGTCAGGCGCGAAAATTTATTCATAGCCTCGTCTTCATCGTCCGTGTCTGAAAGACTGATGACCTCGCGGTTCTTATGTCCGGAGTCGCGACTAGGTCTGATATCAGAACGTAAAGAACATCTCGAGGCATCCCTAGGGTCAGAAATATCTGTATAGCCATTATTTAGAAGATCTTGTGTGGATGCTTCAACTTCCTGACTTGAAGGGGTCGGCTGAACAGTTGTCTCTCGAAGAGGTACCTTGACTCTCGTATAAGGCCCGGCAACAAGGGGCTGTAGCCGGCGGATCAATTCTAGTTCTCTTTTCCAGAGTTTTATGTTGCTAATGTCATGAACATTGGTGATCGGGTCATTGGGCGTGCGGTTAAGAGTGTCGATTGGTGCGGGCTCGGTCTGCGTTGACTTGTTCTGGATTTTGATGTCGACATTACGGGAAGAGGCATCAGCTGCATCTGAAGTGTGCAGAGATGAGGGCAAAGGAGAGACGAGTCCAGTGGGCGGGGAAATAGACTTAGACTCAGAGAGGGGAGAAGTGATATTCCGAGAGAATATCTGATCAGGCTCGAGCCTGGTTAGGGGTACGGGCACATTATCAGAGGGGAAGATACCTCTCATTGCAGCGATATGCTCGGGCGTTGCCAACCCTTTACTTGTCGCGTTATTGAGGATCTCATCGGCCAGGACTCTGACGGTGCTAAGATCAATCTGACCGTCTGGAGTGTTTTGTTTGATGACATCCAGGTATCTGCGAATTTCACGGCGCGAATAGTCGAGGAGATACTCTGTATCGTCAACATTCTCAAGGTCGGGTGCTGCGTTAATTTCAGCACTATTATTCTCCACCTCTGAAATTCCTTGGACAAGAGCGGGAATATCGAGTAGACTTGGGCTCATGTCACTCTCGAGCGTATTGCTCTCAAAAATAATGTTCTCCGCCGCTGAAGTTTCTTGGAGAAGCACTGGATCAATAAGCGATGCTGGGACTGCATCACTCTCGAGAGGATCACTCTGAAGCGTATCATTTTCTACTGTTGAGTTTTCCTGGAGAAGAACTGGATCAATCGGCCCTGGAGACTGAGCCTGCTCAGTCACACACGACTGACCAGCAGTCGCGGCTGTGACGATGCCATCAAAAGTGACATTGAATGCGTCATCATCGTTCTCTGACTGCAAGCTCGCGTTATGGGCGGGAGAGTGAGAACAAAAGCGTTTGTTATCTCGGCTAGACGAGAGGTCTGGGAATGCCTGCTGGAGGTTACGCTTCTGGCCAGTATGTGACTCGGAAATGGAGGACTGAGTAGTATGCTCTTTAGCTGCGGGAAGCTGCTCTGCACCAGCCGCGCTATTCTCGTGGTGCTCCATGTTGGAAACTACGGACGCAGCAACCAAGTGTGCTCAACAAGCAGGTGCCTGAGTATGTGTGGTGAAGGGGCTGTAGCCAAAGGACGGTACGAGGCGGTTGGTGGTGCTGAATGAGGGAAGGCAAGGTGGGTGCTTAGTGACTGCTCTGGGTCGAAGATTTAGTCGGGCTGTCTTTCCCCAGTAAACGTATGCGGGTGATGGCAAGCGTGACTGAATGGCAGGCATTTATAGTTAGAAGCTTCCTCTGTATATGACGACAGGGTGTTGAGTGAGATGGTGTTGATGGTGTTTGATATGAGGGAGATCTCGGGGCAATTCAAACAAAACCAGACACAATAGACGCACACTCAATACGTACCTTGATGGTGACAACCAGATTCTGCGCCAGCGCAATGAGATCGATCCAGTTGGTTTGGTCAGTTAGATACCTATTTAGGTCACTTCAGCGTATCTAGGGCGAGCCAGTTGAGAAAGGGAAGTTGCATGCCTAAGCGTTGGATATCCGATGCACGCACGCAAGTTCTGTGGAGAGGATAGAAGAAGTATCAAGTTTGGTGGATACCAAGGACTGCCGCTTGGAAGTTACTAAGATAGTAGGAAGGAGGGTCAAATGTAAAAGAAAAGAAGAGAAGGTATTGAGGCAGGTGTGCCTTAGTAGGGCGTTGCCTGAATATCATCATTGATGTTTGCTGCACTTACATCTATTGCCAAACTCGCATTGCATGTACACAGGTACATGGGGTACTTACGTACTAATACCCTGGACGCCTCAAGTCCGGATGTATCTGCTTTGATAAAGCATTAAAGACATATGCAAGCCAACTGGATTGAAGCAGGTGAGTTGACATGTTTGTTATATGAGGGCCGCGCAAGCTTCAGCACCTTGTATTATGAACGTGTTGATCTATATATAAATGATGTATGTGCGAGGCGAAAATCATACTCACTCGATTTGACCAGCTCTAGGCCTCTTCGCCCTGCTCAACAAATTCTTTGAATCATAACCTCAATTGGTACCGGCCCAGCTTTTCAAAGTTGTTTCCTCTTACCTACCTACCTACCTACCCAGGTATGCGGGCCAGCTATCATAGAGTTAGTTTAACGACCTAGTCTCTAAACCTTGACGAGGAGCGTCGATTTTGGTCGCACAAAGATGTCTTTATGTTCTATTCAAACAATGGCCTCAAGTGGGTAGTGTAAGAAAGGACTAGCATGAAGCATTGAGATGCTACAATAGCATATCATCAGTATTAGTTTCCTAGCCTTGAACCTCCCTTCATATCAACATCGGTTGCTCATATGTATTAAACGCACAAGAAACATATTTAGATAGTGCCTGAACTTTGTTTATGCTTGATATAAAAAAAGGAGTAAAGAAATATGGCAAGCTCAAGGGAGTAGTTGATATTTGGATCCCCTCGTTGTTCTTAAACACAGTAGAGACGACTTGCGAACATATCACGTCGTGCTAGGGCCAGACACCGAGTAGACGCCCTCACGATGCTAAGGATGAGCGAGCAGTTACCTGCCTAGCCCAGAAAAGTCTCTTTGCAGGCATCCCAATAAATATCTACATGTAAGCCTTGGTCCAAGCCCGCCACTGATATCGAATCTAACCACGAAGACGCATTATCATTCAATGGTGGAATATAAATGTAAACCAGAATCTCGCTTCATCATGGAATGTTTCGTTACTAGTAGCTTGTCATAGTATGCCTCCGTCTCCGGAGCCGAACAAGCAGGACAGCAAACGCTACCAATTAGCAGCAACCAACGGCACGTCTTCCAAAACGGAGCGCACAATGCGATATTCTTACTCTTCTTATACTTGAAAGGTAAAGCAGCGCGACTCGATTGGCGTAGAAAGTGTCATCCGACCTGATCGATCTCTGTTTCCCTCTTTCATCTCTACCTATCCATCCTAATTGTATCACATATCCACACAAGAGAAACCGAAATATTGTCGACAACGCCTGTCCGCGCTCTTATTATTCATTTACACATATATACCTCCTCGTCTTGGTATCTCATAATCTTCATATGAGTATCGTACCTATATGTACAGAAGCCGCCAGAAAAAAAAAACCTCATGCATGTTGAATCTTGCCTCCCAAACGCCCGGCTCCTATGGATAGCCTAAAAAGAGTATGTACATATACCCTTTTCTTCTCCAGTATGCATGCCATATAATCATTAATATTTGAATAAGGGGAAAAAAAAGGAAACAAGTTTTGCCGCAATGTTGGTTATGCTCTTAGGGGACATAGATGCGACTGAAGCTGATAACCTCGCGCCGACAACAGACACACTTGTCGAAATTGTTCATAGCAAGAGAGACACGGCATTCATCACACAGACTCAGACACCGGCACGGCCAGACAATAATCTTTCGAGGTGAGACCTGGCAGACAACACAAGGAGGACCCGGCTCGGCTCTCTCGTCGTCATCAGCACCATGGTGTGTGCCCATCCCTTCTTCATTCCCCTGTGCCTCTGCCCGCCGGGAAAGGATGAGTTGCTCGAGTAAATCTGCTTGTTCATCATCAGTCATACGACCTTGGTTGAGACGTCTTCGGCTAGTGTTGCTAGATAGGAGAAGTCGCCCCCGTTGGTTTTGCTGCATGCGAGCGTATTGTGAGCGGGTGACTATTCGGTCGCTATTCAGATGGGCAGCCAGGGCATGCGCTTCATTTCTCTCTTCGGCGCTTCGTGGATGAAGAAGCCGAGCGAGGTCAGGCATACTGATCAGCTGATCCATTGGTGTTGATTCGCGCGAGAAGGGCACGCTATTTTGCGTCGGTGTCTTTTGTCCTTCGGCCTCGTCCTCTGCTTCATCATAATCATCTTCCCATTGGTCATCTATTTCTTCGTTCTCATTCAATGAGGTAATAACGCTCGTAGCGTCCCAATCATCTGATTCTTCGTTAGGATTCCAGTCTCCGCTAGAGTCTACTGCACCCCATAGCTCTCCATACTTCCATGAGTCGTATAGTCTTGAATCAAGCTCTTCCTCGGGGAGTTCGGTGGTTTCTGGTGACCTGTGTAGGCGTTTGCGCACTTCAGCTTCTACATCAGCCGTCTCGTCATTATAGAGGAAACCATCCCTGTTTCGGCTAAACTTGGACCGCGCTTTGGGTGGCTCGGTAGGCTGCTTCTCGTCCTTGCTTCGCGCGGACCACCTGGAAAGGTAGAGCAGAAAACCGGGTTGTTGCCTTATACCAATCCGCGAAAGACCTTTTAACACAATAAAAGCGCTCCATCTTAATACAAGGCGACTAATACTCAGAAGGAACTCGAGTGCAAGAAGCCATCGCGAACTACGCTCAGCTGCTCCAACGCCGTCCCTAGGGCGTCGATCCCCAACACGAGATTTAGGAATGTTTTGGGCAGCTCGCTCTCTAGCATATCCACTTGATACCCCCGGTTGGTCATCTTTGATGGGAACCAATCCCATAGTGCCGATAGAGTTGTAATATGAACCTCCTGTTCCTCCCGGCCTCGCCCAATGCATGTGGAGAGATTCAAGTTCTCGGAAACGCTGCTCCTCAAGCCATGTCCTCTCTTTGATATTGACATTCCGATCTTCGTTCAAATATACTGCTTCACTTGCCATAGTAATTACACCAAACCCGGTACGGAGGAGAGCTGTATAGAAATCCATGCCACGTGAGATGCGAATGTCGGCAAGGGAAATATTAGCTTGCATGTTTTCGTGTGCACGATGGATGCGCTCCCGGAAAGTAAGTGGACGCCCTTCCGTTGCTGGTTCCGGGGGTTCCATGGCAGCCAGAGTCAAAGCAAAAACGTATATAGCAAAACATACCAGTATGCCTGCGAATACTAGAATGTGGGGAATGAACCCGATGATACAGACAGTCGGGAATCGAAAGAGGCCCATATGAGAGAAATCACCGTCCATTGAGAAGTTCAAGACCTCAACGGCTAGACTTCCCATGAAACACATGGCCCAGAAGCCGGTACTGACTAACCGATATCTATTCTGAAGGCCGAAGATGCCTAATACATGGCTCGTAATATGGCTCATCGAGGAGATAAAAGCGATGAGTAGCACTTCGGGTGGGGTGTTAACTCTGTTCATTATCATAGACCTCGAAATCGCAATGTTCGCACCGGAGGCTTGTTGAAAGGTGGTACTGGTCGTGCTACCACTCGAGAACAGGCCCCAGCCGAGCTGATTGCCGATAGCAGCATCCGCCTCTGCAAAGGCGAGGGAGTGTTCAAACAGTGTCATGCCAGTCTCGACAGCCACAGGCCGTCCCTGCACGGCACAAGACACAGTCTCAATGAAGTGACTAAGGCATAGAGTCTGGAACAGCGGCCATAGCTGTGAGAGCGAGCCGCGTAATTCATTAGAGAAGTCTTGGTTACTCGCAGGGATCATATTTATGGCGCGGCAGCTGTCGTAGTCGCTAGCACCAAGTAGCAACGTTGAACTGAGTCCATGTAGATATCCACTCGGTTCGGCGAACATCAAATCGGAGGTCTTATTAGAACTGCCCCATCGCATTTCGGCGAAGTCGGGAGAGGTCTGGCACTGGATCGCCTGTAGTAGCCGCCGCGCCTGGTATGCGAAGAGAAGAATCGGGGCAAAGCGGAGGAAGAGCCGGAGGGGCCATGTTAGGCGCAGTCGTCTTCGGGATGCGGCGAATATGTGAGTGCGGTTCAGGACGATGGCCTATAAACCTGCCGCGTCAACGCCAACCTCCACGTCCCCCATCCACGTCCGCTCTGGAAAGGGGTAGTCGACAGGTGACATACCATAGCAATGCAGCAAAGCGCCCACTTGCTGGTAGCATAACTAAAGACGCTCCCCAGGCCCTTGGCGCTACCTTCGACGGTGAATCGAGAGATCAAGGCGGCGGGGTCTTGGTCGTCTTCCAGCACATTGCCGGTGTTGGCGACGGCTTCGGTTATTTCGGCAGCCATCTCGGTGGCCATCTCGGTGGCGGTGGTGGTAACGAAGTAGTTGGAACCGGTGGGATCGGGAACGACGCGCTGGCCAAAGCTGTCGATGGCTTCGGGGAAGGAGATGATGGACCCAATGCGAGTAAGCATCCTAGGGCCTGCGAGGATGAGGTCTTCGAGGGACGGAGCGTAACGCGTCCATGTGGAGGTGAAGTTCGCCCAAGCGCTCGCGTTGTTGCCGAGTGTGAGCGAGTCGGTAAAGGCTGGTGCGATGGCGGCACCAGGCGATGCCATGTCGGAGCGGTGATCGTCACTCTCGTCTTGCTCTTATCCCGGCAGCAGCGGTAACACAAGCAGCAGATTATAGACGAGCCAGGCGACCCAGGGAACCCCTCGGAGCAGGTGGCCGGCCCAGCGGTAGGAATGACGGAGCGACGGGAATTTGACAAGCTGGGCACCGTCTCAAATTGGACGGTAGCGCATGTTTATCAATGCAGAACTATTGGGCCGGGAAGGTGCTGATCGCAATCGTGCCTGACCGTGACCATTCTGATGGATTGAGGTTATACAACGTATTATAGCGACAAGCCGGGCAACCTTGGAATGTTCCTGCAAATAGTAAGGATGTTGGCGGCAGGTAGCGCCAAACAAGGCAGGCCGTCAGCAGGAATGCCCCGGTTGCCCCGGTATTATGTATTATATACTAGCTCTAGATGGCTCCTGCCAAGTGCTAAGTTTAGACGGACAGACTTGTCTACATGCACGTCAATAGAACAACATCGGACACGTGGGGATCCTCTGCCCCTATCATGCACCAAGTTCAACTCTGCCAACACGGAGATTTAGGTAATTAGATGTCTACCTACCTAATAGTGTTGGGTTTCAAATCTGCTATTTATCGAAGAGTCGACCTCTCCAAGTTCCGTTGTAATTGGGAACCGCGGTTTTTGATTTGTGCAGCGCATTACACACAATCTTCCCGTTACGCTTGGCTCATAATTCCTCTTGGTCAATGCTGCCATCATACTATTTATGTACCTACCTAGGTTTCAAGTACACTGACATATGCCAATCCTGCAAGGTCGTAACCTGACGGGCCCTACATACACCGAAGCTTCCTCACAGAAACTCAAGACTATCTGCTATGCCAGTGTGCTCTCACGGTGTCGCTTTTACTGCTGGCACTTCGTGTCGCAAAATCAACATCTAGATGGTCCATAGCTAATGCCTTAGCCTATGGGGCCTCTGCTAAATAATAGCTTAGCATATGGGTCATCGGACGTGCTCTATGTGCCCTGGTTTATATCGACGTTGCCATCTTGCGAACTCGCTGACATCTCGGCCTCACAAGCTGTAGAGCTGTGAAGGGTGGCTGTGGCAGTAGCCATACATTAGAATGATTGTTTGCTGGTATCAGCAAGCTCATGATACGTCTTGTCCAGGATCGATGGTTTTCTTCAGAGCCATAACAACGACACGATTGGCATTGCGACACGCAACCAATGATCTCTCGACCAGGTTATTGTACAGCATGATATCGGTACCGGGTAGCTGACCCTTGAACCAAACATTGGTAACCTCATCTCGTGTGGGCAGGTAAGCGATGCAACAAGCAGCATAGATCTTGTGGTAATCGGCAACGGCTGGGTCGAGAACGATGGATGGTGGGCTTGTGGCATCTTTGGCGACCAGCGCTGCGACGCCTCCCGCCACAGTGTCGACACAGTCAATACCCGCATCTGCGATGGCGGCCGAGGCCACAGTGATGCAGCCGCTTAGCACATTCATCATGTCCCAGCCATCATCGCGTTGGTTTTCAGGGGCATTGCGATCTTGATCGCCCTCTATGACAGTGACTATAATATCAACACCGCTCTTAGGCCAGCGGTCTGCGATGATAGCTCCTCGCAATGCGGTCTCCAAGTGTACACCGAGATCCCGCTCGCTCGAATCCCGCAAGTATCCGCGACGTTGTTTCGTCGCAAACGGCGCATATTTGACATGAGTTGTCAGAATGATGTGTGGTGAGAAGGGCGCAGATCGAGGGAGGGCTCGTGGACCGTGGACAGTACAGGTCAACTTGAGGCTCGTGTTGCTGGGACCAGTCGCATTCGGGTTCTCGAGCTCCAAATAGGCAGATCCAGAAGCAGACGGCGTGACGCCCGTTTTCAAGACTACACGTAGAAGTTTAGCAGATAGAAGGGCAACCGGCGAACAGGATAATCGTGCGGCGGCTTGCTACGTACAAATCTTGCGAATAGCATTTTCGGGCTTTTCTGTACGAATCCGAGGGGGAGGGGGGCTGTCGTAAACCGGAGGTAGAGTAGTTCCCACGGGCCCGTTAATCCTTCTTCTGTCTGTCATGGCGGCTTGTTGGTTGCGACGAACTGGGCGAGTGTAAAATCATATGCACTGGTAGCTTTCTGTATCTAGGTATTGGAGCTACCGGGAAATCGGAGCCCACCTAGCTCTTATCGATTTGCCCCACCAGCAGCTGATAGACTCCACTAGAGACCAGCCTTTCCTTAAATTTCATCTAACAGAAATTTGCAGCTTCATCCTCCGAGTTTCTTCATACTCATACCTACCACATGCTTGCGACATGTTTTCTAACGCCCTGCCTCAATCGCTTTGAGGACAACTCTTCGAGGCCTGAAGGGAAGCACTACTGGGATGATGGCATGAACGAATACGGGTATCATCCAAGCTAAATGGAGCTTCTGGCGTTCCGATAGTCTTGCAGAGATTGGGTAGGAGGTAAGCTGGAAACCCGTCCTCAGCATTTGGTCTCAAGGCCAAAACCTTTCCCTTTCCCTTTCCCCCGTCGTCGCTAGTGATGAAATCTTTACTACTGTTCTCGCGATCTCCTGAGCGTACCGAACAAACATGCACTACCATCTGAAGCACCATCCTGCCTTCATGTTCTTGAAACCTTTCTTGGGTCAACAGCTAATATTTGGGCACCAGTGATGTAGCAGAGGAGATCAGACCTATATAGGTTTTGTCGCTTTCAAATATTTGATTAGTAGGTAAGTTATCAGTGCCACTCTCTTTTGATCCTTTTCATTTTCCTGTGATGAGACCTACATCATTCAGTTCTGCTTCTGAACGTAATGAAGAAACCCATATACCAAAAACTTACTCTGATCCAACACCTCTTCTCCACTCTATTAAAGCATCATTTACGACGACACACTCAACTAACTGTTGCTCAGATTGCCTTAGATGTCCTTACATAGCCCTCGTAAGTTTGATATTATGTACGAATTCAGCAATGGTAAGCCATCTTCATTTATTACTCGTACCTTCTCCCATCATGATGAGAACTGTTTATCCATTCAACTATCTCACAATGTGTCGAGCCACCCTCCCGCACCGGAGTCGGCCCTTCTGGGCTGGCGATGATCGGTTGTGGAGTTGCTATTTGGCTGTTCTAGTTTCGTGCTAGGATTGTTGATAAGTGTCATGCTGGCTTCCGAGTTCTCCATTGTCATGCCCCGTCTTGGGGTGTGGTGTGGAGAGCCGACACATGTGAATGAGTAAAATTGGTTTACTGAATTGAAAACATTATCGTACTTTTAGACTTTGCCGGTATTATGACCTCGCTGACCCGTCTGAGTACCAGATCTTCTCTACATTACATGTTTCATCCTGCAAGTAAGGTAGGGAGGTGAGCAAAGTAGGCAATCCTAAAACCATAGGATAAGTATCGTAGCCATCCATGATGGATAATATTGCATTGTGCTCATACAAGCGCCCGGATGATTTACTGTCTATAAAATAAATGATTACAGAGGCGTCTTATTCTATGATCTCCTGTGCATGACTCCGGCAGCAGCCTGGTGGTTAGGGAAGATTAGTGTGTCCGCAACAACAACGTTCTCTCTCCTTCCGGCAACGAAGACGACGACCTCAGCAATGTCGTCGGGAGTAAGAGGGTCACAACCGCTAGAAGTGTCATTAGTGATACGGGATCTATTACGCATGGAAATAACCGGCAGAACTCACGCATACACGGCATCGGCCTTAGCCTTGTCGCCGTAAAACCGAACAACAGAGAACTCCTATATCAGCATTAGAATATCATCCAATCATCAAGTCACTCAGTTGGGCAGATAGACACAAACGTACAGTCTCGACCTGCCCAGGATCGATCTCAAGCACGCGGACACGCGAAGCGATGAGTTCTTTACGCAGAGCGTCAGTGAAGCTGCGGACGGCGGCCTTCGTGGCGCAGTAGATGCTGCCGCCGGCGTAGGGCTCGCGGCCGGCGATGCTGCCGATGTTGATGATGTCCCCCGAGCCGCCGTTGGGGCGACGCAGGAAGATGGGCAGGATCGCCTGCGTCATGTTGATGAGCCCCGTCACGTTGGTGCTGAACATGATGTTCACGTCCTCCTCGGCTATCTCGGGAGCTTTGGCTACGCCTTTCACGAGACCGCTGTTTCTGCGTTAGTTCATTTGGTGTATACATAGATAAATATATATATATATGTTGGTCTTCATCATTATTTGGTCCTTTTTTGACTCATCGTCTTTTTCTAGTGTTTCGGTGCTTTTGCTTTGCTCTGGTTTTTGAGGACTTGCATGCCTTATAGTCGTCGTCCGTAATTATAATGATCGTAGACATGGACAAGATGATATGAAAAAAAAAAAAAAAAAAGAAGCAATCAGATAGATAAGAGACTTACGCATTATTCACCAGAACATCAATCTCCTTGAACTCCTCGGGCAACTTATCCACGAAACCGCGCACCTCCTCAGGCTTGCTGACATCGAGCTGCACGGCGAGCACCTGAACCTTCTCCTCGCCGACCTCGGCCTTGATATCCGCGGCGATCTGCTTGAGCGTATCGACGCGGCGCGCCGTGAGCACGAGCTTGAGCCCGCCTGCGGGCGCCGCCGTGCGCGCGAACTCGAACGCCGTGCTGCGGCCGATGCCGGAGGACGCGCCCGTGATCAGCACCGTCTTGCCGGCGAGGCGCTTCGCGACTGCCGTGGCCATGGTGCGCGTGGCGGATCGCGGGGTGAAGAGTGTGCGTAGGTGAGAAGATAGAAGGGGTGTTCCGGGCCGGAAGGGGAGGCTGTGAAGAAGCGTGCGGAATGTGTGGTGGTGGTGATGGCGGAGGGGCATACAGATGGGATGGGCAAATAGCCGGATGGTAATTGAAAGACCGGGATAGACAGAGGAAGAAAAGAGAAAGAAGAGATAAGGTAAATATAACAGTGCTTGGAAATTACTGTTTGCTCTCTTCTTATTCGTCAATTCTGCTCAGAATTACAGTAAATAAGATAAGTGTTGTACATTCGATATCGCACCAAAAGACGTAGGCACGATGTCGCCATCGCGCGGAGGTTATTTGCGTCGACCCCGCCATAGCTGGATGGAAGGATGGATTGATGGACCAGCCTTTTCCGAACTACCCCGCCGCCATAAAAACCGCCGAGCTCCCGGCGGCTTTTCCATAGGATTCATACCTACCATCTGTCCTATGTTTCCTCGGAAGACACATGAATCGTGAGTACCTGTCGATACCGAATGTTTTGCCGAGCTCGAGATTTTGAGATTTTTCATTCTATGAGTTTTCGTTATACAGCTGTCTCCTCCTAACCTATTACTACCTTCTCTTTATTGTATCCTCTGTTCCCCGGGCCCCCAGAGCCTCTACAGTTGAATCAACTTCTTCCACTCTTGCTCCGGAAAGCAATGAGATGAGATATATGATCGAGTCCTTGTGGTTTGATTGGGAAGGTGAAAGGAAGACATAGGTCTATGTGCATTCTTATGTTCATTTACTTCTGTGCTGTTAGTAGTTGGCGTGCTTTTGTCTTATGGAGATGAATCTGAGAGCAGTATAGATCCTTTTAAGGCGACGTGAATTCCACCAGACCTATTGCGAACACAGGCTGAGGTAGTGTAGTGGTTAGCACGTAGGATTTTGATTTGAATCATTCAAACGTTCCTGAATCCCCGGTTCGAACCCGGGCCACAGCTTTGCTTTTTTCTTTTTGGTTTGTTTATATGTTCTTTGTGTTCTGCAAGGCAAACTGGCTTTTTGGTCTCCCTGGTGCTTCTACCGGCCGTGCCCCACAGGGCCAGGCAGTAAGAGGGGCATCATGGCAAATATTCCAATCGTATCATATCCAGAGGCTCTGGTATTTAGAATAAGCTGCAGTTCTTATTTTGAATATTGTCCTGGGGAAAGCGATGGCATGTCAAGTAAGACAATTCTAGCTGTATGTCTTATAAGGGCTGGTTCCACCAGTCCAGAAACAACCTCCCTAGGTGGCCTCTGCAGTAGATTATAGCATTCTTTTAATAGACTTCCTCGAGACGAAAAAGAGTGGTTATAGATTTAACTGTTATTGACCTAGTCTAAGAAATACTCTTCTTACATGACCTCTAGGCATTTGATATTAGTCTCCATCTCCAGTCTCTAAAATCCCAGTGGATGTAACCACATACTGCTCACACGTTGTGACGTTGCGTTGCTTCGATTTCTCTGTTCGCTTGTATGGATATATTCGCTTAAAAGAGAAAAGAAAAAAGAAGGACAAGGGGGAAAGGACTGTTGCGATACCCCTTAGAATCTCCTACTCAAACGTAAGAGGTCGGTAGGTGAACACATTACTGCGTGCTGCCATGATTGCTCCCAGGTGGTAGTTTAGAAACAGCCTTGACAATGTCTCCACCGCAGAGAGCAGCGAAATCAGGTATAAAATTATGATTGAAGGTGGCCCATAGTGTTCCATATTGACCTTCCCCGCGATTATTTCGTCTCGTAGAGGCCCATTAGTTCTCGTTTCTTCTGTATCTTGTCGCGTAAACTGAGTTGTAGTCCCTGTCAATAGGCGGAGCTCTCCTACTCCCCCATACACCCAGACAGTTCTTATAGCCCGTCAAACCAGCTTTTGATGGCAGCTATTGCAATGTCGTATTCGAATGCGACGGTGTTCTTCGGAGCTAGAGGCAAGGGCTTATCCCAAGCGTGTTCCTCGCCTTCAACAATCCGGACGCTGATCTTCTTGCCGTGTTTCTCGAGTCTCTCTGCAAACAGCTGACCTTCTGCTAGGCCCATATCATATTCGCAGAGACACAGATGAACGGGCGGTAGTCGATCTACCAGTTCATCCGGCATCAATCCCGGCGACAGGCGCGGGTCGGTCCGCTCACGTCGCGGAATTGGAGGGTGTAAATACGACGCATCGATCAGGTCTGTCAGTCCTGCCCCCAGTGTCCTATCGGGGTGTTTGCACGCTTTTCGCTTCTGTGGTCGGTCCAGTGTGCAGTCGACCGGCGGGTAATATAGTACGAGACCGGCAATATTGGGTACAGGTCCTGGTATTTCGTAGTCCCATCTCTTGGGGTCTGCCAATACGACCCAGCTACTTAACGCCAGGTTTCCACCCGCAGAGAAGCCGGATAGTACGATGCGATCGGTGTCGATGTTGTATCGATCTGCAAGCCGAGATATCTGGAGGATAGCGTCGGCGCAGTCCTCTACCGCCGTTGGAAATGGATAGCTCGGAGCGAGACGGTAGTTGACGGAGAAAACCACGGCACCTAGACTGCTCACGAGAGCGTTGGCCCATCGCGCATCATCGGTGCCCTTGCCGAGAATGTACCCGCCGCCGTGGAAATTGATGACAGCCGGTCTCTTCCCAGCAATAGATGGTTGTGAGTTATTCGGCGGGATCCATACGTTTGCGCTGAAGACCTCTTTTCCTTTCCAGTGGCTTAGTGTGGAATCGAGCCATATTTCCTCCGTAGGAGGTGCTGCTGGTATGCCTGAGCGGTTACCGAGCATGAAGCCAATGCCAGCGAGGAAACGGAGAGCCGAAGCGTGGGCCCCTAGCAGCCAACGTGGGCTCTTTTCTGCGCGGTTCACATAGTCTTCATCCACCGGTGGTGGACCGATATCGTGGATGGAAGCGACTTCGGCGGTATCAACTTTTGATTTGTCTTTATTGTCAGTTGACATTGTTGTGATATTCCCTGTGTATTTACTTAGTGTTTGCCGTGCGATTATGTAGAGATCTTGTCCCTGAACTCAATCTTGAACACAGGTGATGCAATTAAATAAAATGTGGAGATGTGACGTCGTACCTTGCTTGCATTGTCAACCCTTGCAGCGCCTAGAATCTTGGGATCTCAGGTGAGAAACCTGAACAGGAAAGAAGTCATGCGCATTTGCCACATCAACCAAATCTGGTTGCGTACCCTCGCAGGCTGTGTTGGAGAAGGTGGCTTGGGTGGGCAGCTATTTTATGGCGTGGACTTCCACTTGGCATGCTTCAGTCAGCACGGCAGCCTATCAGGTCTGCTGGAAACCCAATTGTCGGAATCGAAATGACCAGACAACGCACGGTTATACTTTGTTTAAAGGAACCATGTCTCTGCACGGCTGAAACAGATGACATACCACGTTGACGGATGATATGACTGCTTAATACGAACTTGATCAACCCATTTATCATTGCACTAAGATCTGATACTACAGTATCAAGGCGTCGCTACATGCCCGCCCATTCTAGACAGAATGTTCTAACTGGTGGCGCCACTGGCCCGCCTCTAAGTTTAACTTGCTTGTTCTCTTGATTCTGTGATATGCTCAGGCCGTCTTCTTCGAGATTCTTTCCATCGGCGACGGCCCCACCAATAAGATATCCCTTCTTGACAGTGGTACCAAGTCGCCCACCTCCCACAAGATCCATCATGGTGATCTCCTCATCCCACCCGAAGTGGACCCCGGCAAAGTGACTGTGGAAGCGCAGAGGATCACCGGGGTACACGTTATAGTCGCAGCCGAAGCGAAGGCCGGGCATCATATAGTATCCCTTGTCGTGCAAGTGCGCGAACAGGGGATATGATACAGGCACGTCTACGGTAGCTGAGGGCTCTGGCTCCGAGCGCGGTGTGGACGGTGTAAGAAAGCTGCTGGTGGTGGGCGTGAGTAGATAACCCTCAGCTTCGCTTGGCAAATTTCCGATTGATTTGTTTGATGTAGGTGACGGTTCGAAGAGACTACTGCTGCCATCTACCTCCATGTTGCCGCCAACATGATCATTGGTAGGCGAGTCCTCTGGATCCTTTGTTTGTTTTGTCCTCTTCTTCTTCTTTGACTTCCCTTGTGCCTTGGGACTATTACGATTCTGGCTCTCGATTATAGCCATCTGCATCTTCTTACCCTGGTTCTTAAGCGATTGTACATAAGCTCGTCGTGACGGTTCGTCGAATGTTGCCAGCCGGGCTGGATGAAACGTGGCATCGTCGACGAGGTGAGCTACTTTCTTTTCTACTAGGACTTGTGCTTCTTCTGGCATAAGTTCTAAAGGGAGGCCCATGAAAATGTTTTGTTGAGGGTTCTGGGGAATAGTCCCTACAAAGACCGAGCATATGTTGTGGTTTCTGCGTAAATACATCACATCGTCTATGTCGAAGATCAAATATCTGCCCGCAACCTTGGATATGCTAACCAGAGGACGGTCGTCTGATGAGTTTGAAGCCATCGTCACTGCGAAGCTGTTCTATCTGGGAATGAGTCAGTCGGACAATTCTCTCCATGCTTGCGGTAATACGGTAAAGTGTGTGGATATAAATCATAAACCAGATATAGTTGTTATCAACAGAAAGTGTTATTCAGTGGATTGACAGATATTGATTGGATATAATCATCATCTGAAGGGTCGAAGGGGAAAAGAATCTGTTCGACTTACCTCATATTGTGGTTTGGGAGTTGCAGAAATTTGATCTGGTTCAAATTTGGAGAAAAGTTTTGGAGACGTGAGGGTGGAGACCAGAGTTCGGTTAAGTCCTTAACCAATGATATGCAATCCTTCGCTAGATAAGATAATGCCGTTATAGGGCAACCGGCCATAAGACTCAAAGAGCTGTTGAATATTTGTAGTCTTAGAAATCCATGCTTGGCTTTGCGGAATCTCCTGATTTGTGTTCATTCTCATCGTTATCGGCTGGGGGGAGGTAGAATGGCTTGATTATCAGTCCCTTTGACCTACTAAGGCTGAACGATTGATCATCAAGTGCTGAGTGCGACCCGCCTCCTTTCTCATGGAAAATCGGCAGACTGTGGACTTTGATCAAGCCTTGAACTTTCTCATCGTCATTCCCCTCTTTCTTCGATGACGGTGGAGGTTTATGGATAGATGTAGATTGTAGGGGGATGAATTCGAGTGCACCATCACACAACAATTCCATCCAACGCGTGAGGCCTGTCGTCCGAGGATAAAGGGAGAGTGGTAATGTTAAAAGCACGGTCAGATTTTTGGGATATCGCCTTAGTAAGGCCCTTAGAGCGTGCAAGAATTGTAGCACTTCCTGAGGTAAGGACGACGAACTCGAATACATTGTCGGGGATAAGAGATTAGGGACTATTACACGATGGACAGACGACGGTGTAGAATTCGCCAGTTTCGATGATAAGTCTCTGATGAAGAGCTTGAACGGAGACATCTGTTGAGCTCCGGGTTTTGAGAAAATCATAGATTGATGAAATACAATCTGGCCCTTCACGTCGCCAGGGGACAGTCTTTTCG
Organism: Xylaria sp. FL0933; assembly: GCA_022578765.1. Lineage (NCBI taxonomy): Eukaryota > Fungi > Ascomycota > Sordariomycetes > Xylariales > Xylariaceae > Xylaria > Xylaria sp. FL0933. Next base: position 79,267 of record MU389783.1, on the reverse strand, counting down.
TAAGGTCAAATGAATGACAGAAAGGTGCTGTAGCGCCGGAGCTTGATGCACTCTGAGCTCTTTGGGCTTCTCTATCTGATAACTGTGTAAGTCGATTACGAGCCTATATACGGAGAGGGGTGGCTCATAGCATACCTCTCGCTGCGCTTGCAGAGCCCAGACTCTCATATCTCCATGCGATTTTCATTTTATCTCCCGAGGATGCTTCCGACGAGCCAGAAGACTTCGACTCGGTTGACAGACCAGGTAAATCCGCTCGCCAACCTTCATGTAGACCAAGTACATGAATTTGATGCCCCTGTATTAACCCCTCGGCTGCATAGTAGCGAAGTAGCATGCCAGCAAAATCTGTGGTTCCATGCTCCCCGATGAGAAGCGATGTACCAAGAGGTATGCCTGAGTGACCAGCTAAAAGATTGTCTAACGACGCAGTTCCCGAGGAAGTTGTTGGTCTTCCATCTAGAGGCGATGGTCGAACACCTGGAATGGGTGTTGTATCAGTCTTGGTTTGCAGGGTCTGAGTTGAGCCAGTGTTGCTGATCACAGCACCTCTTTTTCTGAAGGACATGATCTCGTCATGAACTCATGTAAAAAAGTCGGAAAGAGTGGGCACTCGCTGTTTACAAGAAACACTTAAAAGTCAAACTTCCGATGCTATTATAAGCTTCCATGGGCACCTTAAATAAAAGAGCTGATACTTCTAAAGGTTCCGAGCTTGATACAGCCCACCAAACCCCGCCAAATCCTGCCTTAGGTATTGCAGCGATTGTCTTAGCGGGGCAAAGCTTCGAGCGCCCCGGTAAATTTTTATTTCAGAACCTCACCGCTTTCAGAATGCTTTACTCATTCATTCATTGTTCCTCAGCACGAAGGTTCAGAAACGGCCCGTCAACATAAAGCGCTGCGACACACTCCGCCCAGTATACGACGCGCACAACATCCATTCTCTTCATCGACTTTCTTGCTCCAATTTGGTACGCTCCTCATACCATCTAGGCCTTAGCCCTCGAAGTAAAACCGAACTACCCATCTAAACATTAAGGGCCTTGAAACGCGACAATGGCGACAGGCGATGCGCAGCTCTTCGAAGATACATTCACCGTAACGGACTTCGATCAGTCCAAGTACGATCGCGTGGGGCGCCTCACGGCGAATTCGACCGACAACCAGACACAGATGACGCTCGACGTCAACATCGAGCTGTTCCCTGTTCTCATCGGCGAGAACCTGCAGGTCGTCCTCGCGACGACGCTTGCGCTCGACGGCAACCGCGAGAACGAGGAGAGAGGATGGCGTGATGTCCGCGGTGAATCTACACTTGCCGATATGTACGATTACGTATGCCACGGGAAGATCTACCGATTTGAAGATGGTGTTGAGGGACAGACTCTGTACGTCAAATTTCTCCCTCCATTTACTCTGCCGCATTTTGGGCTGCGCACTGGCTTAAAAGAACACCGTAGCCTTTGTCATGGAACCTATATTTTGGAGCTTGCAAACTAACGAACCTGAAACAGTCGTGCATACATATCATTTGGCGGTTTACTTATGATGCTCGAAGGGCCTTACACCAAGTTAACACCGTTACGCGTTGACAACACTTACCTACTCGTCAAGAAATGATCCTACTACCACCACTTATCTAGCGAAGATCTTCACGGAGATCTGATAACTATCGACTACTGCGGAGGACGTAAAGAGTTACAGTTGCAAGACAAAGAAGCACCTCGCAAGGGGGCCGTGATTTGAGGAGGATCTTAATGTGCCATTGCTGGGCCAGTCTATATGCAGGTCAATCTATTCCCGAACCCGAAACTCTTCGTCTCCGGCCTTGTACATCCATCTATCACACTACCCGTGTCATTCAAAAATGTACATATCTAGCAACTGCGCCCCGCCAGGCCGGGAGCGAAAGACAGAAAATGACGAGCCAGCTATGAAGCGAGAGTAGCTGCGGCGTCAGTGAGGGCAGCGGCAGGCGTCTCCAACGATGCGGCATAAGCCTGATGGGGACCTGGGAAAGGCAGCTTTCTGTGCAGACGCTGGAGGATCTCAGCGTAGTCGGGCTCGTTCTCGGCAGTAATGATGCCGTGGCGGATGAAGAAATCCGCGACTATGAGAGCGCAATTGGGCTTAAAATTCCCCTTAAGGAGCTCCTGCCGCACCTCGTCGACCGTCCAGAGATAGAATTCAGCCACCTCGCCGTCCTTGGGCGTCGGCCGCTCGTCTGCGGGCAATTCGATGTCGTAAACCCACTGTGTCTCCGGGTATAGCTGCCCTGCCTCGCCGCCGGCTCTCTCGTCCGTGATGTAGATGTACGTGACCATGCCTGTGAACCTTGCCCTCTCGCGCATCACCTTCTCCGACAACGACGCCTCCTCGTCCGCCTCGCGTACCATGCACTCGAAGGGGTCTTCTCCCGTCATCAGCCCGCCCGCCACCGTGTTGTCTAGCATGCCCGGATAAGTAGACTTGTTAGACGCCCGCCGCGGCACCCATATGCGGATCCCGTGCGGCGCCGTCTCGTCGCCGATATACCCCGTCATGTGCACGCCGTACCGCATGACGCCCAGCATCCCCGTCCCGCTGCGCTCGGCGCTGTATACTACCTCCGTGTCGCTGTCGTACACGGGCCACAGCTCATCGCGCCAGCCGCGTAGGATGTCGAATACCTTGTTGTCGCGCCAGTATCGCATCACGGCGGCGACGACGGCCGTGCGCTCTGCCTCTGTCGGCTGCTCGAAAGCGCGCACCGTCTTGTTTTTTTCATTTACGGTGACGGGACCGCGGATCGACTCTGGCACGGCGAGGAGCTGGCGCACTGTTGAGGCGAGCATATAGCCGAGAACAGGGCCGTTGTCGTCTTTCCAGACGAGCTTGTAGAGATTACTGGTAAGGGCATTATATGCTTCTGGCTCTCTGTCTTCGTAAGGAAAGCTGGGGGTATATGTTAGCTTTTGCTGAATTGATCTGTAAGAAACAAGTGAGAAAAGTCTTACGCATCGGCCTCCTTTATTACGTCGAGATAGCTCATATGCTTCTGCATGTTGTTGTTGTCTGTTCGTTCGCTGTCGCTTGGTCTTTGTCTGAACCGTTGCAGGATCTGGTGGATTTCAGAAACTCTGGTTGTGGCGGTAGTGTATTTTGAGTTGAATTTTAAGTTGGGAGATACTCGCCCCAACCTTTTCCCCAGTATTGAAGGGGTGATTGTATTATTGGAGTTAGAGTTCTTGGGTGAGATTGACTGATTTCTCCTCCTATACAGTCCTGTACAAAATGACTTCATGTGAGATTTGCTTCTGTGAAACGCGATAACTGATATTGTAGACCCCAAATTGCCCAGCAGCAAATCCCAGTATGGGAAGTTGAGTATGGCAATCAAGATATTTGGACAAGTTTGAATTCGTCCGTGATGCCTTTACTCCGTTGAGCTTCGGCATTAACAAAGAGGGTGTAGGTAGGAACTCGGCATGTGGTTGGCTATCTGCGACTTACATAACCAACTTTTCAAATCCCAGTCAATTACAACCCATGATATAATATGAAGTCGATTGATTTCTTACGTATGCTAAGGTATATACTTAGCTACACGACTAAAGTATGAATTGACAAAATCTACTGGCCTTAGTAGCCGTTACCTGGCGGGGCGCTGGGAAAATTTCCCATCTATTCATCCCACTCTCACTTACTGGATACCTACCAACCCACTCAAAACAGAAATGGATGGAGTGAACCTAGTCTAAGGATCTACCCTGTTCGGACCCTCCATGCGAAGTGACGTCGAAGCTTCTCGACTTACAGCTAGGGAGAAGAGCATGTTATTTCAACAACAAACGTCCGTGCAACGCTCAAATGAGCATCCCTTCGGTCGTCACGAATTGTCTTGAATCGATCATGTATCAGCTTTTTTAATTAGTCACAATTGATCACATTTCGCTTCCTTGGACCTGCATCGCGAAGCTTGATTCAGCTTGTCTTACACAGCTTAGCTCCAACCACGCGACAAGACTTCCGGAACTCTCTCTCTCTCTCTACCTAAAAATTATAGCAACCATCCAACCGACCCAAGCAAATGAACATACCAGCGCCAATCGTCCCCTAGCCACCAGAAGAAGAGAGAAGGAAAATAACAGCAAAAACAATAATAAATAATTACAATGGCCACACAACCGCTCTTCGGCCTGCTCCCAGCAGGTCAGCCCTTAATAACGCAGCCGACCTCGCAACCCAACGAAACCTCCTTCCTGTACCTAATCCCGAGCACGACGCCCTCGAATCCGAAACCCTTCGCGCACCTCGCCGTATTCCTGGTCCCTGGCATAACACTCCCCGAGAACACAGCGGCGGCAATCTACATAGCTCTAAACCCATCCGCCTTCGCGCCCGGCGGCGCCGGGTCCGCGGCTGCCAACTTCAAGTTCCTGGGTGGCGTGGGGCCGGGGAAGGAGAGCGCCGTGTTCAAGATCGGGGGTGGTAGTAATAGTAGTGGTGCAGGAATAGGCGCCGAGGGCGGCGTGGTCATCGGGATCGATATCGAAGATGCGGCGAGCGTGGCGGAGAGAATACAGCAAATACAACAACAATCGCAATCGCAATCGCAATCGCAATCTACGGCTCTGGTCACGACGAATAATAAGAGTAATGTTGGTGGAGGGAGTGGAGGGAGCGAGGGTGCGCCCTCTACACAACTTCTAGCCCAGCGCATCATCCAGAACGCGTTCAATTTCCTCTCGAGCTTCAGCGGACAGGTCGGTCCGTCCGGCGTCGAGGTCGTGCCGCTGAAGGCGTTCCAGGAGTGGTGGCGCAAGTTCGAGAACAAGATTAAGAATGATCCTAGTTTTCTTGAGCGGCCGCAGGATTGATGCATCGATATCGATATATATGCCATATGTCGTCTCATCCATCTACTTCTTTATGCCATACATACATATGCCGAGCTATCTCTCTGCAATTATCTTCACGCGCGTCGATCTATACAAGCCCATCACCTATCACTCACGGGTTGATTCCCGGATTGAATAATATTATCATGGCCTTGCGGATACCTATCAAAGAATATTTGGAAAGAAATACGGAAGAGGAAAGGGACAGAGGAGCAGGGAACATATAAAACACATTCTGGATACTCGGGAATGAGGAAAACGAAAAGTCCTTTCGATCTGCCTGAGACAGTCACTTGACAGGGTTTGAATATCGGGCGAGCGAATTCTGAACTTATCATCCATGAGATCTCATGGACTACAGTAAAGACGCAGCCATCTACCTAGCTTGTTAGCTAAGCTACGACTATATCTTGCCGTATCTATGGCTGGGAGAAAGAGTTCTCACTTTTGCTGGTTGGTTTAAGGCAACGGGGCCAGTGAAGCTCAAAGTCGGTAACGTGGTACCCGAAAGAGCTAAATCACTTCAGAAGTACATAGCTTACTTTATAGAAATATCAGACTACCGTGAGTAGTCACATTATAAATGATTCTAGTCCGAAGTCAGAACTAAAAATGATTGAATTTTCACTCCGACAAACCGTATGATCCCTATAGGTATTTCTCTAATCAAGCCGAACTCCGATCCGTGACACCTATGACACCGTCAAACGTCCTCGCCCCTGATTATCTAGAGACCATATACAAACATCCGGACCTGGAGAACACAATAACGCTTCGTGATTGGTAGATACAATTGTCCGTATTGTTATCCTTCTGTAAGCGGACTCAACTGTGGGCTCTTCAGCCGCGTAGGACTACCCGTACGACTCCTCCTTCCAGCTGTCAGCATATGCGGCACCAACCTCTCGCGGCTTTCTGTTCTGACGACAAGGCCACTCCTGTCAAGTGCGTTGCTCGGCATGGCTTTTTTTAGATCATCGAAAGACTCAACATTCAGTTTGGGCGTAGCGAGTCCCGAAGCACGACCTAACCGAGTCGCTCTACTGCTCTCCGAGTGCTCCTCGTCAGATGAAGCGTCTCCCAGCTCAAATTGATCGAAATCGCCTTCTTCTAAGACTCTCTCGTAATGGTGCCCTCTTAGACCAAAGAGCTTGCTCCTCAGCGCTGACAGCCCACCTCCTCCCTTTCGCGGGCTTCCTGGTCGACGAGGGCGGCGGAGCATATGATTAATGCGGCTGTATAGTCGCATACGACGATCTCTTTTCCTGAAGACAAAAGCGAAAATGGCGATAATTAAAATGAAGATTAGAAATCCGGAGGCTGATCTGGATTTGGCTTGGTCAATCAAGTCCTCGGCTGTGTCAGACCAGTCATCTTCGTAATCAGCCACTGAGGTTTGGTTGTATGTCGAGCCAGCATATTGGAAGTCTTGTGGAATGTCCTTCGTGTTGCTTCCAAACCCAACTGGCAAGACATCGTCGTCTTGCGGTGGAATCTGGCCTGCCGCATACAGAACCATCTTCCCCAAGGTCCAGCTAATTTCCATGTCATCGATTTCGTCTGCGGCTTGGAAAGCGTTCAAGAAGCCCTTCTCCTTAGCGGCCTCGCCGATTGACTTGGTCACGTTGATGCCCGGCGTGGGTGTATCCTCCAATCCGACTCTCGGTATACCAATACCCTCATGGAGCATATTGATCAGCCATGAGGCCTTAAAGCAAGCTTCCTGCGCCTCTTTGAAAGGGTCGGTTTTCCGCGCCTCAATACTTGACTCAATTCCCTTCCACGGTTGACTACAGAATTCCATAACCTTTTTCTGATACGTATTGAAATCGTATGCCCGATCGTCATCTTTGGTTGCGAAAACACCATGGGTTGTGTGCCAGTACTCGGAGACACCCACAAAGTGGTTGATATCGAAATCAATGGGTGGCACGTGCTGACCGTTGAACAAGCATGGTTCATCCTTACACGGCATCTCTTTGCCCAGCAAAGGCTTGGTTGTCCGTATGCACTCGTCGAACTCACCAGTGCCAACTAGCTGCAGTTGCTTTGACGTTCCTTCAACCAATTCGCCCGTCTCGCTAGTACGTAGCCCTTTTGGTAAGCAAGGATCTGGTACTTCATGTTCGCCATCGATGAGAATGCTATCAATTAATTGCTTCACATAACGTGATCGGGCCTGGTTGACACCAAACCCAAGCCATGTAGACGAAAAGACCTTGTACTCGAGCGAAGCACCATCCATTTTGCGTAACCGTACCAATTTAAGATCATTCCCATGCTCTTCGGCGACGGTCATGTTCGGTGCGAAGGCAATCTGTGCTGAGGCACCCCCCATGTCAAGGAAGCCGTATGTGTGGTGACCTTTGCCATGAGCATGTCCCTGTGCATCGTCGAAGCCACCTAGCAAATAATTGGTTGCAATCCATCCGTACAAGCCCTCGGTCTCGCCAGGAATGACTTGAACGTGAGCGTTACAATCGGGTAGAGAGAAGGGACTCTCTTGGCGGAAGTACGTGCATATCTCAGACAGCAGCGAGCGCTGCTGCTCCTTTGGTAGTAACCGCACGCCAGCTGTGGCCATTAAATAGATGGGAGTATCGGCATGCCTATCCTCGGGTATTTTCTTCTTCGCCTTCTTGATTAGTGTTTCGAGGTGCTCGGGACCAACATCTTCTGGATGGTCGCCCCAAGTTGAGACACCGGGCCGAATTTTTTTGGTATAGTAGTTCTCCAAGCTAGGTAGGCTATTCAGCTCTTCGACAGACGCATGTTTTATTACTTTCGACGGATCTTGCCATCGATAAATGTGAAGACGAGTTCCCGAAGACCCAGCATCCAGGATAGCTCCGTAACGCCCTAGCCGTTGAAGGGTTCAGTCAGCGACATTGCAACAAAACACCATAGTGCAGGTTACTGCAAGTGATATGCACTCACACTTCTTCCCCATAGTGGGTAAATGTGATGTTACGGGTCGGTTGAGTTATGACCGCGTCGTCAAGAACTGGGACGGGAATTGGGCCGTGGTCCAAGTCGGATAGGTACGATGCTATGCGATATATTCCTCCCAATAATATAGCGGGTATCAAGCTGGCGACATTCCTCAGTCAGATTACATAGACAACAATGCTTTCGTTGACGAGATCCAGAACCGATGCAGTGGCGGTGATGAGATATGGGCTGTGCGTGAAGCTGAGGTGTGACCGGGCGATGGGTCGAAAATAAGATTACGCGTCGAGGTTCAAAAGTATAAAATTATGGTAAAAGGGGCGTGTATTGCGACAGCGAGAGAAGAGAAAGATTCGATAGGTAGCGAGCGAAATGTGTCAAACCAGGTGACAAAGATTGGTCGAGCGAGTCAGAGCCGCATAGGTGGTGATAGTGGTCGAGTTCCAGAATGAATCCTGGAGGAACGAAAGACGAAGTGTGATGTTGGCTCCTCGGGCGACCGAACTGCTGACCAGACGAGGAATAGGACAAGCAGGGCTGTGAGAAACCGTTGACGGGCGAAACACACAGGCGTAGTATGGTTTTGGGATGGCCTGGGCCCAGTCAAGACCGCAGCAGATACTGTAAGTAGCAGGTACTTTCCTATGGCGAGAATTGACGAGCTTTGGCCGAGTCGACTGTACTCTGTCTGAATGCGTGGTGATTCAGGCTAGTGGCTAAACTTCTTTTTTTGGACAGTCTTATCTAGCGTCGGCACCCTGTTTCGTCAATCGTCTTTGATAATCTGCGACTCAGCTAGAGATACTTCGCACTGTGCGATACACCTATCTCTTCTGGCTCCAGCGCTGGCTCAACCAATCAACTTTGTTCTCGCCTCAACGATGGCTGCAGCATGTATGTATCTAGCCATGTGATGCTGCTCATTTCGCACCGTATGCCAGAGACAAGTGGCGCCATGGGATCCGCTCCTTTGCGTCATTTCGGACCTGCGATAAAGACCATAATTGATTGGCCTTGGCATGAAGCCGGAGGCATTATTGCGTGGGGATTTTTCACGGGCTATCCGCCGTACCTTAGGCTAGGTATCTATCACTGCCCTGCCGCCGTCAAGATGTGCACTCCAAGTTGCTTATCTGGTGTAGTGTGCCTATACTAACGACACTACTACCGGACCTACATAACACTAATGAGGACAGGTGTTTTGAAAGGAAAAATAAAAGAGAGAAAGCTTAGGTTCTGTTGGACGACATGAGTGAAACGGACGCGTACTACATACGGTATCACGAATGAGCTACACAACAAGGTGCACATGGCATTGGTTTGAAAGTGTTTTGTTTCAATTCGTCTGGGCCCGCCCATTGCGGATCAGTACTAACTCGCAAATGTCGTGGATAAGAAAGACACTGATATAATATGTACGGGACTTGTCAGGCTTCCCCTCTTCTGTCCTCATCTGCTCTCTTCCATTCCCCATATCCCATTCCCCATTCCCCATTCCCCATTCCTCGTATCTGCGCTTGGTGACGCCGCAATACGGGCCGAATGACAACGGCGGCGACGTCGAGTCTGTTGGTGCGCTACACCCACGCGGGAAGCCCACGTACGTACAATGCCACCATCCCGCCGTAAGCTCTACGTAATGCCCCATCATGCAACGCATCCCTGTGCATGATCACAACCAGCAGTCGATTCCCGTTCCCGTTCCGAGCAGCGTAACGAACATCTGTTGTTACTTTGGTACACCGCTTGCAAACTGTACACCCGAAAAAAAATATAGTAGGAGCTCTCATTGATGATCTTGCCCGTCTTTGATACTTCCATCGCACCATCTCAGCTTGTGCATCTGTTTTATGATGATGAAGCGTTCGGTGTTGCGTCCCGAAAGAATATTCACCAAGTAGACAAATGGCCTGGGCATGCGGGGTCATCGCAGAGATACTGTTCTCCCGGTAATATCTACAACGCCGAGAACCACGGGTCGGAAGACTACCTACTGCGTAAGTAGATAAGAGTTGACCACATCGGTCAGGGAGAACTGAGGGTTTCGTGGTTGTTTAATGCCTGAATGTCTATCTCATTAGATGGATCTACGAAATGTCTAGTCAAGGTTGGAACGTAACAATACATCACCAAAATTGAGTCTGGGGTAAAACTACTTCTTCTCTTGTGTTAAGATTTTGTTCCAGTTAACTATCATAAGCAAACTAAACTCCATTTGTCCTTGTCTCGAACGCGGCCTTGCCCACGTTACGCGCTTCTACATTGTGGGCTAGAGACAACTGCATGCCAGCCCGGAAAGGGAGACATAATGACTACCAACTATATCTTGGATTCCCGAATTCTAGAACCCATGAATCTTAGTTTCCATCGATTCTCGTTCGCCATCAACCTTCTCTCAGCGATTACCGCCTCAGCGAATAAGCCGATATCGTCGAGAAGGTCGATAACATCGTAAGTCCCGTTTTCTTTCATCGCTCTATCGCACTTTACCAGGATATCAATGAACTTACTAGGCGATGAGTAAAGCGCAAACTTGAATATGCCCACGCAAATCTTAGCCCAGGTGGCAATCCACTCACCATCAAGGGAACCTTCGCCCAGTCGGAATTCGATTGTGTGTAAGACTCTGCGAGTCGTCATAGCCGCGCACTCATAAGCCTGCAAACCTATCGCCGGTCGCTGATGACCGGAGAGTAGCTCGCTTATGTAGTCGCTGCTCGGCTGAGAATATATAATCTCGGTGGCCTGGAATACGCTGGGACCGGGGCCGCGCTCATTGAGGCGGTCTAGCAGATCCGTAGGCACAGTCAACCTTCGGGGCCAGAGATGCGCACTCATACCCAGAAGCTCTTCTATATTATAGCGCACATGTCTTAACCGTGGAATGTCACGGTGCCTGGCTTGGCCCACTGATATTATTGTTGATGGGACTCGGCCTGCAGGGGCTGGGATAATCGGGGTACTCGAATCTCCCGGTTGAGTAAATGGCTCGAAATGTCCATGCTGTCTAGTCTCCAAGAATGCTGCTATGTGATCTTCGTCAACGTTTTTAGCCCTGTAAGACATGGGTGCTTCGCCGTGCCGGCGTTCACCTCCTAGATATTGACAAAATGTTGGGACAGACGCGTCGAACCCTTGGTGATACATATCCGTCTCGAGAGCTGCGTTAAAGTCCTGGTTTGCGAACTTGTCAGCGAGATAAGAGTAATCTTGAAGGGGTCTACAGTAGCTGTTCACCTTGCGCGCGGGGTCATGTAAAGTGAAAAGGAGAGGCTCTGCGGCGTAACTTAGGCTGGCAATTCGGCGTATCTGTTCAAGGGACAAGCGCTCTTCACCTAAGCCGACGTGGACGTGTAATCCACAGGATACATCGACAATGCATCTAAACTTGCTAGTAATGGTCGAGATAGCACGACTGATCACGTCAAAAGCCTCTGGGGTCGCGAATTGGACAGGGCTACTTACCTCTACGCCAACGAAAGTATAAGGTAATGACGGCACCGTTTCCGAGATTGAGGGGTCTGCATCAACTTGCCAGTCAAGAAACTTATCTCGAATGTTGTCCGGATCTATCTTGGGGCCCGGGCCGAAGCATTCGCGCAGCGCTTCTCTAACTTTGGCGAGGGTATACTCACCGTAATAACGGTCATTATCCTTTATTATGGGCGTCCGCAAAACTGGCGCGAGGCCTGTGGCGTCGATAGGGTCAACGGCATCCATTGGAAGTGTCGCAATCATGAATTCAATCTCAACACCAAAAGTCGGACGCTCTGGAGCAGGCCATGCGGTTGTAGACATCTTGGGGACGAAGAGTTCGGGTTGTAAGTACTCACTTGTCTTGATGAGCTTGGGAGTTGGCAAAACTGCTGACGAGTCAATGAGCGATGTCTGTGGCGCGCACTTTTGTACTTCGACTGAAGCTCTATAATGAAAGAAAGTTAGAACAGACACGAAGTATTATGTCTCACATCAATGAGCCTGTTCGCTATGTATATCGACGCCTTTTACAATTAGCCGTGGTAGCTTCACTTTGAATACTTAAGCACCTCTCTCTCTGCTATGTGTAAGAAGCATTAACAGAAAGGGTCAGGAGTACTTCAGCCTGAGATGATGGGGCTCTTTGTTAGCTTGAAATAAACGCATGGTTGTTCTAAGACAATAGAAATTTTCTTGGAGAATTTTCCTTGTTATGAGAGGACAGTTAATAAACAACGCCCTTTATTCCGAAAGGCGCACTAATACATGTGGCTCATGGTATAAGAAATTGTTACAAGACAATAGAATAGATTCGGACCCCAATATAAGGGCTCGTCGTTCCTGTCCTGTCAACTTGTAGACCGTACAACACAGCAACACATTCTTCGACATTAACAGCAGGAAAGACCGCTTCAGCAAGATGCACAGCACCAATTGTCATCATCATAAAAGCCCCAATGGCAAGATAGAGGACAGCAAACCTGATCGCGTCGACCGTTTGAAAGGTCTTTTCCGAAGCAATACAGAGCACCACCCATCTGGTTCAGCAAACGAGGTTCGAGATCATCGCAAACGTGAACTCAAGCCTCGACGCCCTTTATCGCTTGAAGCTCTTATTCGCCCCGCTAGAGATGAAAAGCCAGCGGCTGCCCCAGTCCAGGAGACTTTACCGGGGACTCGAGGCCTTTTCATTCCAGCGTATCGTTGCCCCGAGCATTTCGCTCAATGGCGCCGACGAAACAACCCTACCCGCTCACTCCCCGTTCAAGACGAACAAACCTCTAGAGGCAGATCTGAGGTAACTGTACGCTTCTTCAATTGCGAAAATACCAGCTTCGGCCGGGAATGTCTCATCTCGCCCGACTTGAAATCTCTCGTAAGTGCGGCGTGCGCATTTCTGGGCGAGTGCCAGATCAATGACACGCCCTATTCACAGCTTCCCAGCTCGCCTGACCCGGCTTATCGTGGCCTTGATCTCCAGTGCGCACAGAGGGGTTATCACCTTCACTTTCCCGACCACGCCGGAGCACGACCGTTTAGCAACAATATCTATGTTGACTGGGATCGCATCATGCGTAATCATGCGCGAAACTTTCCTGACACTGTTTTGCTTGTCGGCGTGGGCTCGGGCGAACCGAGTACTTGTTGTTGTTATTAACATTTCGATTTAATAGCCATTAGACGTGCAACTACACGCAAGGCGATAATAAGCAGTGATTTAACAGATTGAATTTTAGAAATAGATGTATTGCCAATGTATCTGTATAACTTCTTCCTGAGAGACTCTTTTATAATTGACCTCCACTTAACAACGCACTAAAACCCCTTGCGAGATAAGGAAATAGGAAAAACTTCAGCCCAGTCTATAATAGCAGCCGTAGGAGTGTTCGTATTCATATTGTGAATTGCAGTAACACCCAGTCGGAAGAATAGAAGATAATGATGTAAAGTATTTGACAGAGAACAATCGTTGCAACAGGTCGAATAGAAAGAAGATGTTATTTTGCACTGGAATGCGCACATTGGCTGACTACCTATGCTTTGACCTAATTGCATGTCAGCGAACGAGTTTAAAGCTCCTGAAAGACGGGCAAATCCTCATTTGAGTCGACGCGTCGAAGCAGCGATGTGTCCTGGGGGCGTGGGCTCACCTTCAAAGTGCCATCGTTGACCAGACTAAGTACAGACCTATGCTTTCGTAAAGTCTTGACAGGCGCAGCTGGCGCCAGCTTGCCGCGAGCTGTCTTGGTCGCGGCAGCAGAAGTAGAAGCGGAAGTGGAAGCAGGGTCAAACTTTGCTGCCAGGACATCCTTGACGAGAGGTATGAGCCTCTTAGCTAGGGGTATAGCATTCGCTTTCACCAAAGAGCCGATTTTCTGGCCTGCGGTCTTGATGATGTCGATGAATCCTTCTTCATGGACGCCACCCTGATCATTCACGATTTGCACTTCGGACAGCTCGGATTTGTTCAGCTTCATGACGGCTTGCAATGCAGCCTCAGCCATAATGGCACGCTTCGCTACCAGCTCGGCGGCTTGAGTGTCTTGGCTATCAAGACTGGATTCCGCATCGAAGCTTGATTCTGCGAGGGCTTTATTGAGGCGAAGTAAGCCAGATTCGGCTTCTGGGCGAAGCAGAATGTCTTTAGTCTGAAGAGCGACAACTAGATCGTTGCTGTACTGATCAAAGAATGCCTCCTCTCCTTCTAGAGGTCGAGTTGGCTGCATCATACAGTCAACAAAATCATTGGAACCCAGTGAAGACTCTGCCCAATTCCCCTTCAAAGGTCGTGCGGGAAGAAGGCGCCGCGTTGCGTGTTGCTTCTGAATGAATTTCTTGTCAATAGTGATCTTATAGGCTGAGCTCAACAGGCCGGGTGCCAGCTTCTGTCCGATATACTTGACATTTGGGGCTCGCTTCGTGTAAATGACCTCCATGTGGCCCAAGATCTTGTCGGTGACAGGGCCTGTGTTCATTCTGAGCACGGCTTGAAGCGAGGCTTCTGCTAGAATGGCACGTTCGGCAGTACCTTGGATTAGTTTCTCAGTGTTCATGCCTTCCATTGCGGACTCGGCGCAAGCGTTGGCTACAGCACCTAGAGCTGTTCCAGCGACGGCAGACGAAACACCGCCCGCTGGACCGAACAGGGGCGAATCGAATGGAATCGTACGCTTTTCAGCGGGGGCATCAACATTTCCAACGCTTTTGAGAACCTCGATGAATCCTTCGGCTTGGTTACCATCGATCGACTTCTCAGCATTGCAAGAAGAGGGTTCCACGCCATTGGATCCCTTCTCCTTGCTGACGGGGAATTTCTCGGCGCCATTAATTGGCTTTTCGGCATTACCAGAGGTAGTATGGTTGATCACTGGCGCTCTCGAGAATGGAGGCGTCACTGGTGCGGCCCCATTGCTTGTGGCTGGCGTGGGCTTAACGAGACTGATGCCTTCATGGCTGCCTACCACAGGGTAGTTATTGGTGAAAACGGCGAGCAAAGTGTCGTAATCATTGCCATATTTTCCGATGGCGCTTGCCTGATTCTTGTCGCCACTACCGTAGACATGAGTAGCAATAGCAATCTGGTTGCCATTCTTGCGGATCACAGGGGCTCCAGACTGACCTAGAAAGCTGATTAGAAAAAATACTAGATAAGTAAACAGTGCAGAGCTTACCCCCAAAAGTAGAAATGCGATACTTTAGCATCTGGAGGGGATTGTTCTTCTTGTCCTCCAGGTTGTACTGGATATCATTGAACATCTCATACATCAACGCGCCTTTCTCCTCTCGTCCGTCTTTGTCAGCTAATGATTTGTCGGCAGGGTATCCGACGACGCCAAGCATCTCGTCACCAGCTTTTGGCGTAGGCTTGTAAGAAAAGACTCGCAAGTTCCCAACAAATGGGCGGTCAAGCTGGATGAAAGCAACATCGCGATGGCGGTTGTCTTTGCTCGTCAGCCACTCAGCGGTAGTGACAATAGTCTTAGCGAAGCGATGTTGCACGGTAGGTAAATTGATTGAATCCCTGCCGTGGTATCCGATATAGCAGTTAATGTGCACTGCGCGGCCAAGGCCGCCTTCAATTCCCGCCCAACTGTAGACATTGTGGCCAGCAGTGACAAGCATATCCGGACTGATAAGCCAACCAGTTCCCATAGCATACGCATGGTCGTCTGCACTCTGCTTCTCGTATCGCATCTGAAGTTTGACGATGGCTGGGATATTTCTGATTAGTAAATTAGATGGTTTAAAAGGCTTTTATGTATCAGGAAAGTGAATGTGATTACCTCTATACTTCCCGCCATCCATATAGTCGTTCCAATCGGCGACGGAACGGTGGTCTGGATCGAACACAGATTCTTCAGTCGTCTCCAAATTCAATGATGATTCTGCATTGGGTGAAGAACCACTAAGGTCCATCGACCAAGTCCCCGCCATTCCAGCGTACTTCGAGAGTGACATTTCGTAGTTAAAGGTGGCAGTGCAAAATACCAGATTGAAGGAGGATCAAAATAATTGGGTTGATGAGATTGTTGTTTCCAATATTGCTTTAAGTTTCTCGAACTCTGAGGTGATTTAGTTTGATGCTTTCAAAGGTCTATCCAAAGCGAGAAAGGTGTAGTTTATATACCCAAGCTCTACACTGTTGGACAAGAAACACGTCGAGCATAGGCACAACCGGAGAAGATCTTCCGAGTAGGACCTTGAATAACGCATCTCATGTTCAGTTTGTTCCAAACGCAAAGTGGACGAGTACTATTGAGTGTCACAAATCGTTGCAGCGGAGATGACCGCTGCTGAGTCGACATCAACCCGACTCGAGAGCTCTCATGAATAGTCAATAGGAGTCTAGCGGCGCAACGAGTGGCCACCTGAATGTGGGCTAGAATGAGCTTCAACTGCCACCCGATCATGAAAACTGACGCCAATGGTGATGATAACAGGCTTCAAGACACGGCGATGCCGAAGATACTATCGAGGCAAAGAGCAATTTGCTGCGGGAATGTTCTCAGCTTGCTCACCTAGTTGGATTGGCTAAAGCCTATCCGCCGTCACATACCACCCAGTAGATCATCACGGAGGAGCTCACACTGTAAGAAACTATAGACTATCGTGAGATTCTCACTCCAGAGGAGTTTGGAGCTTCACCGATAGGGGAGCCCTCGTTCGAGATGCTGACAAGTCAAATCACAGAATCTTTGCCATGAACCCTGCTCCTGCATAAAGCCTCACGGGAATTTGAGTATAGCTGTGCCCATACAAGCGCAATAATTGACAAAGAGGTCCGTGCCACAACTTGCTGGGTCGGGTAACGGTGCCATAATATCGTACATAATTACACTTGCCAGCTCAAGCGGGAGCCCGCACCATGCAGAAGACCAATTCGACATGGTATTTGCAATGTTAGTATGGCTATGTCTATAACACGATTCGGCGCCAGCCGTTCGTGACAGCAATACAAAGTGGTGCCAGATCCCAGGATGCGCCGTACGACATAGCTTGACCCAATTGTTCATGGCATGCATAATGCCATATCTTCTTAGAGATGCTGTAGGGCGGACCGCTGGAGCACGTGGGTTAGTAAAAGATCTAGGAGCTATCATTCCGGTGTTCCGTTAGCTGGGGTATGAGATCCGGAGCAGAAATGCAGGTTAGATCCATTTTGACTATGCCCGGGAGGACAAGCAGGGCTACCCAACCAGCTGGAAATACCTAATGCTGCAATCGCGCCACGTGAAGTCGAGAACTTCAACATCCCCCAAAACAGTCGTACTAGCGCAGTCCCGGGACTTTTTGATGGGCTGGAAGGCGGCTATCTGGAGGAGATAGATTCAGCTGAACTGCTGCATAATATTGTCAGCTCGTCCATGTGATTGGAGTGAATGCTTTCCAAACTAATGCAGCCCTAACATAAAACCCCTGATACTAAACCGTTTCCTGATAATCCCTTTGTTACCTGTGCTTTGCAGACTAATTAGTTGTCTTCGTGAGAGCGGCAGATAACAGAGCTCTCTATCTTGCCAATATCGTACTTTAGGATGAAGCGGCGGAATGCCCAGATTGGGACTTTCACACGCCGAGGGGCTGCGGCTAGGCAGTGAGGCTGATTACAGCGTACGACATGAAACAAGCCAAATCGGGTGCCTGTCAAGTTATGAGATCTAGATCACGACTCAGAGATCTCGGAAAGTGGGAGATCGATCCGGGCTGACAACCCAGGACAGCTCATGAGATTTGCGCGGGTCTCGCGGTTCCTGAATATCCTTATATAGATGCTTAGTCAGCTGTAGCTCCCGTGACATCAAAGACTAAAGAGTAGAGAAGAACATACGTCTGTAAGCAATGTCGATAGATGTAGATAATTTACGCACAACGCATCAGCAAATCGAATTAGTTCCTCCGTAGGAGACCTTGACAAATTAAGTAGAGACGAACTCTTGTAAGCTTCGTAGCGTAGTTTGTAAGATAGAATAGACGACTTGGACCCGAATTAGGAGTTTAGCCGTCTTGTGCGTTACCGTCAGGCTTGGGAGATCTCATCGAAAATGGGAAGAGGCTATGTCGCCAGTGTATATATCATTGGCATAGGACCCAATCACTAATAGATCGTCTTATGATAGTTAATCTTTGTACTTATTAGACATGTCCAAAAATTACCAGATCTCTAATTCCGGGAATATGTATTAATCTTCATTCTCCACCACCGCATTTATATGTACAACATTATCCGCAGTGTTAATAGAACAGACATCAAGTATCCTCAACTTCTTCAAATCAGCAATCCCAGAACTCATCTCCTTAAACTGCTTCGTACAGAAGCTTGAATTCGTCTCCCAAGACTCCCATCCGGCAGCAAACAAGAACACCCGATTTTCCTCCCCCTTAAACGAAATGTTATCCTCTAGCGACCAACCCTGCGCAACCCGCCCATTAAATCCCTCTACCTCCTTATCCCTCAACACCCTTCCAAAAGCGGCAAACATCTCAGACACGGCGTCCATCTCCTCAGCCGTTAGTGCCTGGCCGCCCGGAAACCACGCTTTCAGAACCAGCACCGTACCCGACTCGCCTCCCTGATCGAACACAGTGGGCGGAAAAGGCGACAGCGACACATGGTAAGGCGACGCATAACCCGCCATGAAAAAATTCACGATGGCGCGGAATGGCGTGTACGCGTCCTTGTTGCGCGCGAAGGCGAAGTGCGAGTCGACTAAGTCCCAGTCGATGAAGTAGTGGAGTTCATCCGGCCGTTCCAGCAGACGAGATGCGCGAACCGCTAGACAGCCTGGCTGTTGCGCTAGGATCTTGACTGATTCCTTGATGGCACTGCCGGCAGTGCTGTGTTCATCGGGCACCAGTGTTAACAGGACAACTTCTGTGACTGGGGCCATGGGTGCTGGCTGTGTGTGTATGTGCTTGTGCGTGTGCATATCGTCTAGACCTCTCCTAATTCTGCGCGGTTAATACAGGAGGCGGGAAGTAATCAACGTCTATAGTGACTCTCAAGAGCGCGCCCCTATCTAAGAATCGTGCTTATTGCGGAGTGAGGGGTAACCAGCTGTTGATAGTAAGCACACACATCTAAGTGCAGACAGACTATTACCTAGTAGGTAGCAGGTAAACGTATTCTAGAAGATGCCAAGAAATAGATTCTACGTTTCAGCTGAAGCTGTCTCCAGATTTAGGTAAAATTGGAGAAAACATTTGACCCCGCAGCACTACAATATCATGTTGCTATTGCAGAGCCGCGCCTTATCTCGTTTTGACTTGCATATCTACAGTATTCTTAGTAACGGACGCTTGGTGGCCGTGACACTAGCAAGTCGAGAGGATGGCTGCGATCTCCATCTCTAATCAGGTGCTCTGGTTGTACGAAGTCTTACACGCCGCCGAAGTTGTCACGCGCGATTCGATTTTCTACACGCGGACGTACGGCCCTACTGGCATGTTTCTAGCTCTTTACGGGAGTCGTTCTATCTGGCAACTTCAGGCAGAGGTGATCAACCTCAATGACGAGAATGTTGCTTTCAACTTGAAGAAACTCGTACAGGACGAGAGCCAGATTGTAGCGGTTGCAGTGAGTGATTAGAAGAATGCAAGAAGAATAGGATTCTGACACTTCTGGAAGGCATCTATCATAGTGCAAATTGCTATCACAGCATTGTCCCTGGACGGTCTAAGCCAAGCTCACTGGACCGCACGGGGCTTCTTCGTGCTGAGTCTTGTATCAGCTACCATGGCCGTATATTCCGCCAGTAGTCAATATCGCATATTCTGCCGCTGCGTCAGCGCCGAGCATATTAAGCAGTGGATCACGACGTTTACGATGGCAAATCCGTTTATGTCTTTCATGGCCGAAGGGCTGCCCACCCTTAAAACGAAGTCAGGTTCTCAGATCGGACCTGCGCCTCCGGTGGCTTCGGTCATTATTGTATCTGCACCGTTCGCATTGCTGGTATTGGCACTTCATTCGTTCCTTATTGGCTTCGGCATCTGGCTGGGTTATGTGTGGACAAGAAACCTTGACCCGGATGCAGCTCAGGGAGGCAGCCGTGCTGTTTTCATTACGTATGCCGTTGGCCTGGGAACTTGCTACGGCATCTATACACTAACTAATCTCTACGGTGGGAGTCAAAAACCCCTGTCCAAATGGGTCGATGAGCTTGATCAACGGATTCCGCACGAAGCGCAGAGTAAAACAGCAAGCCCCGATCATGATTCAGAGCAGGGAGTATTTGTTCAGCAACCACGCTCTATGGCTACTCAGCCCACCGACCCTAGCACTACCTCAACTTCCTGGGTTGGCTCATTCAACGAAGAGATCTCCAGCTCTTTGCGCCTGACAGCACGATTAAGGAGAGAATTAGCTGAGGCTGAGGAACGCCTAGCAGATCTCTATAAACGCCATACCTAACAACTGCAGTGATACCAGCCATTCTGCTGAGCTGGTCAAGCTTTGCTGCAAACGGAGACATATAGGCCGCTTCCTGAAGTCCCCAGAACCAATGCTTCTTACGTGTCGTGAAGGGAGCCCCATAGGCCGGCACCTTACCAGGCTAAGCTCTGAGAAGAGAGGCTCAACCTACGCTTCCTGGGGCCCCTAATTTAGTTTCAAGTGTTAAACTAGCTTCGACTATATTTAGCTTCCGGCTTATGAATGCAACGCAAGGGAAAATCTACGGCTTCATTGTTGCTTGTATTAACCAACCAAGCGACCTCATGAAATACGATAGTGTCTGTATTCGCCAAACCAGCACCTTTACGCAAATAGCCACTGTACGGTATACAAACCCAGAATACTATACAGTAGAGGTAACATGCGGGACTGAACGCCAGAACCCAAACGCCTATAACCGACAAGCATCGCTCACGAATGCGCCTTATGCAGCACTGCTAAATAATTATATGGTCAACCTCCGTATTGATGCCCGATCCTCTGCGGATCTCCTCGACTCCTGCCTTCAGCTCTTCGACACCCCTCTTCCTCTTTGAGGTGGCCACCTGTCCAGGCTTGGCGTTCGCAACTTTCAACCACTCGCCGTTGAAGGCGTTGATAAGCCAATTGTTTAGTTCTACAGGATGTCAGAGCGTGAAAAATGTAAGGAAGCTGATAGATTTATCTTTGTATGAGAACTGATGAGGAAAGTTGACTTACTATCGTACACAATGCGATTAGCATTGTGAAAGTATATACCGTGGTTGCTATCAGGGAACATGTGCAGATCATAATTCTCAACGCCTGCTAAGTCTAGTTTATCAAGCAGAGTGAGTGTGTTCTGCATGTGAACATTGTCGTCGGCAACACCATGCATAATGAGAAAGCGCACATTCCCAGCAAGGGATGTTACGTTATTAATGGCTGTCGCGTCGTACCCACCCCTGTTCTGCTGCGGCGTCAACATGTACCGCTCAGTGTAAATGCTGTCGTAAAACCGCCAATTAGTAACAGGCGCAACTGCCATGCCATAACTGAATGTCTGGCCGGCGTCTTGTTCGAGTGTCTTCAGAGTCTGAAACCCGCCGTATGACCAACCCCAGATTGCTATTCGTGCCTCATCAGTGTAAGGTTTTGCAGCCCAGATCTTGGCTGCTGCAATCTGGTCATGGGCCTCCCACTTGCCCAAGTTCTTCCGAACGATAACCCGCGCTTTGCGCCCGATGAAGCCCGTGCCTCGACCATCAACCGTTACTACGATATAACCTAAATTCGCGGCCACGTAAGACTGAAAGTCAACAGTGAATCTCTTTTCCACAGACTGCGAACCCGGGCCTGAGTACTGTTGGAACAAGACAGGATATCTCTTGTTGGGATTAAAGTGTGGCGGACGTCGCTCCACGTAATTTAGTTCAACATCGTCAACGGTGATAGTTCCATACTGAAGAATAGGAAGCTCGTGTTTCTTTGCCTTATCCGCTAGCTCCTTGTTTTCTTCGATGATGTACTCGAATGGCTCTGGGTTGCTTGGAGTGCTGATCACCCTCTGGGTGGGCACATTTGGGCCTTGATAGCTGAGCAGAGCGTATCCTGCTTTGCGAGAGAAAGAGGCGGAATAGTAGCCTTCCTTGCTAGTATCAGTGATGGCTTTAAGGTCCGAGCCATCGAATTTGACACTGTAGATGTGTCGTTGAATTGAGGACTCCTTGGTGGCTGTAAAATACACCACGTTGTTTTTCAAATCGACTGCTGATGGTCCACCTACGACCTCCCAGTTACCCGAAGTTAACATGACAGGCTCACTCGCGTCGAGAGGGCTAAAGTATGCAATGTGATCACCGTTGTCATGAATCACGGTATCGAGATACCCGTCATGTGGTCTGCCGTTTTCGGGATCAGCCGGGATATAAGTAGTATCGTGAGATATCTCGAACCATCCCCCATCAATCTTACCAACGTCGACGGTTCGCACAGTCTTGCCTGTCCGCGCAATGACATCTACTAGGACTACGCGCATGACATCACTGACACGGTTTGTTTCCTTGATGAGCACATAATTTCCTGCCCATGTAATATCGGTGATAAGAAGATCATCTGCTGCAAAGCCTCCTTCGATTTCAACGGAGAATGTGTCTCCCTTGATCATATCGTAGAAGAGAAGATCGACAAAAGGATTTGGAGATCCTGCCTTAGGATACTTGAGCTGTTGAACTTCCGGGTATGTGTCCTTGCCCGGGGGAGGTTGCTCTCCGCTCGGCCTGTCAATGAAGAATTGGATGGGGTACTCGGGCACAAGCGTCTCATTCGTACGGAGGAAAGCCATGAATTCTCCGGTGTTGGACCACCAGGTGGCACTGTTTTCACCGAAGACTTCCTCTTCGTACACCCAGTCAGGGATCCCATAAAAGTATTCAGGACCACCGTCTTTAGTAATCTGCACTACTTTCTTGCTCATAAGCTGTCGTACGTAAAGGTTGTTTGAGCTTGTAAAGGAAATAGTGTCGCTCTTGGGACTCCATTGTGCTAATTGAACCCTGCGTTCGGGGTCATTAGGGTCTAAGGGTTCAGCCGTCTGGGATTCGACATCAAATATCCAGTAAATCGCCGTGAATGAATGTCTCCAAACATTCACAATGTCTGTAGCAATGAGCACCTTTTTCAAATCAGGGCTGGGCCAGAGTTCTTGAGGTGACAAGGTTCGACCCCCAACCTCAAAAAAGGCCTTCTGCATCAGCGTCTTGGAAGCCGTTATGTGGGCACCGGCTGCAACGTGATCGCTATTGCGACTCAAAACATCCTCGACAACGAGATAATCCTTGCCAGATGCCCCTCGCTCCAATAAAAGCCCGTCTTCGCCATTCGTACCCTCAATCCAGCTGATTTGGTGGCCATTGGCTCTCCAGTAGCCAGTCAAGACCTGATTTAGGGTTATGGTTTTTCCGGAGCCACGAGAGGCGGTAGCGGTTGGGTCGTGTTCCTTCTGAGAGGCGTGTTGGTAAGACTTAGAGGAGACGAATATAGCTAACCCGATGACCCAGACAGCAACGAGAACGCCTGATGCAAGCAGCAATATTCTCTTGAGCTTGATGTCCATACCACGAGCCTTGCCAGAGGCGGCGGATTCTAGGAAGGCAGCTCGTTCATCGTCGTCGGCAGCGCTATTGAAGGGATCGTCACGGTGCAAGTTGGAGAAGATTGGGTAGGTCTTCTCTCGTTCGCCTATACGTTCGAAGACCAAACTCGTCGTTGAAACGGAGGAGAGCGAGTCGCGTGAAGGGCGTGGTGACGCTGCCGAAATGTTAGACCATCACCCTTATCATTTGATGCTAAGAAGGCCATGAGGAAGAGCCATGACTTATGGCCCCATCGAACCTACATACCCATTTTCACCAGAGGGCCCTCGCGGTGCGAGGAGGCTATCTATAATGAATCTTCAGATTTGCATTGAGGTATTACTGCGTCCAAGCCAAAAGCATATTAAGGAGCCAGCACTCGTTTGTAGATAAATGAATACGGCATAGGTTGGGCAGTTGCGACGATGATTAACTTGAAGCTATGGTGATCGTGTCGTCTCAGAGTTGACTCCTGGCGTCGGAATGGACGGCCTAGCTGGAATTGTGGCGTACGCTTGAACTTTTGTGGCTTAGGTAGTACTGCATTAAGTCCCTGCAGTTAGCCCCTGACAGGCTTCCTGGTCTGAACTACATATGAATGCCAAGCCTGTCAACCCATATCATCTACCCCAGGCCCATATCTTCGCGCTTTATGTGTATTTGATTTGCATGTTTTGTTTGAATCAGCACCAACTATGTCACCAATTGTATCGAGTTACAGCTCGACGTTAAATAATGGAACAACTTGAAGTTAAGCTAGCCTCCTAATACTACTATAGGTACGGAGTACAGTATACAGTTGAAATGCATACTCCCGATCCACGCGGGAAGCTTGACTCTAGTTTGACATTGTGAAAAGACATAGAAGGTGTAGAATAGGTGGGAGCTTCGGCGCCGGTGAAATATCACTACTTCTATTGTTTTTTTACTTATTCAATGAAGCGGGGCTGGATTTTCGTCCAACTTCTGGTTTTAAGGTCCTTCGCGGGCCGACCCGGGTTGAAGACATTGTCAGGTGGGGAGTTTGGCTGGGGCGGCACATTCGTTAAACCATAACGCGAGTGTCCAAAGGAGAACTCATGGAGAACAGAAATCTCCAGTAGAACAAAAGGGTAAAAGTCCTCTTGATTTTGATTTTCAGTGTGAATACAAACCATGAAAGTGTGGCCTATCGATCCTTTAGTCCCTCGAAATTTGAGGCTAGAGGTGCCAGAAAAGTTACCACAGGGATGGAAACTTCAAGTTTATTATCAGTCCCAGGCCGGCGGTATGGTAACGTCGGTCTAGTCCAATGTGTTCTATATTCTACGCTGGAACACATAGCTGAGGTTTACAGATCAGTTAATAGTACCAAGCTTGTGAGGTAACCTCTCAGTGAAGTAGTCTACCAGCTACGGGTCATAATCTATTAACGACGGGGCAATCCGCAGCTCGACTGGGCCCAATGTCTGAGAGGACACCAGTTTTACCCGCCAGAGGAACCACGAAAGTCATCTCTGCCCCTCCCCCTAATGCACTATCACATTGCACCGCGCAAGGTCCGCACCTAGGCTGCGAGTTGCGGTGGTGATTGGACCGCAGGGTCGACTTTCTCCACGACGGCTGCAGTTCCGTAGGCACAACATTGCGCGAAGCCGCCCATGTCGCCAGACTCGAAGCGAATGCAGATGATGGCATTGCCCCCGCGGGCTTTCGTCTCGTGCACCACTCTAGTAATCGCATCGTTCCGAGCCGAATAAAGCTATGATATTGAAAGCCACGAGTCAGCATATACGGCATCGCAGGGTACATTCCAGATGCAATCAGCACTCACCATATTCGTGAACCATCTGAGCTCGCCACCCGCCATGCTCTTCAAGACCATCCCCAGGCTGGCGGCGATGTTTCGCGATCGCACCGTCAGGCCATATACGGTGCCTAAAACACGGACGACCCTATACCCCGGGATGTCGAACATGGTCGTCGTTATCACGCCCTCCGTCTCTGTGTAGCAGTGCAGATCAGAGAGCTCGGGCGGAATGTGCGCTGGTTTGTCAGGCATGATGCGTGCAGTGCAAATTGCCAGAAGAGGGTGTTTCGCAGATGTCTTTAAGGGGTTTCGAGATATATAGTAAGAATGTGGATTGATATTGATGCTGTTAATAGAACGAGGCAAGGGGACCTAGCAGTCGCCGTGAGCGGTCCTCAAGTAAACCCGTTGTGGTCCCTTTTAATAGAGAGCCTTATAACTGACAGAGACGTCTTATAGTTGCGAGAATTGCACCTGCCGGTTGGGACGGTGAAGGTTCCGATGCCTCTACTTATATAACTCGCGACCCTTCATCAAACTCAAGCCATTTTCGAGGGCAGCATGGGTAGAAATACCGCCAAGATATACCACCACTGGCATACGATCATCGTCATGAGCTGTTTTTCGATGAAAAAACGCCTCGTATTATTAAATGCTCCTTCACCGGCCTAGTTTAACCGCTATGGCATCTTGCAATAATGAACCTAAACGCTAGTCTGGGGTTGCTGATTCGCCCGGCCGACTCCGAAATACTCCTGCCCGGACCACCACTCCGTATTTCGTATCGCGCTCGCGTATCGTCTCCACTTCCGGTGTTCACCTTAGTGGCAGAGCCGTGGCTATAAACGTTCGCCGATGAAATGCAAAACTTCAGCTCTACTAGTCAACCCAACTAGGCTATAATTCAACAGTGGTAATTTCATTACGTCAGCCAGCCTATGAGAACTAATCATATTGGGTTGGCTTAGTTGAGTTACCCATTGAATACTTAGATAAATATCCGATATCGAGAGACTCATATCAATTTACATCAATACAATACTGGCCTTAATAGCTTGAACAAGATAACACAACTATAAAGGCACATTTCGTTTCGACTTCATATTTCTGGAGTAAACAGCTACAGCCTTATTTGGTCCATCGATGAGGTACTTACCTAAAACGATCAAGTAAGAGGCAATCCTCGTGATCTGATTGGCAGAGAGCGGTCACCCACGCTTGTGGACTATCACATGGTCCCTTCTCCTATCTTGATAAATCAGGTTGGCTGCCATTTATCTCAATCGGACTTGCTTTCAATCGAGCTGGACGAGAGAAAGCTGCCACATAAGCTAATGAATCGCTCACGGTCTTTGAATTGGCCCATATGACTCGCGTTCTCCAACGTTACCCATCTCACTTTCGGGATGGTCTGAAACCACGGCAAAATGCAAGCATCCACCATCTCGTCCTACCGGCCGTTGAGAAGAAGCGTCTCAGCCTTGATCTCGTGACCGAGCTTCCACCCTTCCCAATCCTTAATCGTACCCGTGATGATGAATTCGGAAGGGCCTTGCCAGTTCACACCATCAGTTACGCTCTTGGTTGCGCTCCTATCACGTCATGTTGCGAAGAACTCACAGGGTCAGATACGCCGTCCGATCATCGGAAAGCTTCCCGAACGAGGTAAGAACATCGGCAGGCCAGGGCTTAAGGCGACAGAGATGTCTACCGTGGTATACCGCAGCAACCTTCTCATATTCATCGCTCTCGTAGTCGCCGCGGCGGTTGCAATCTTCAAGAGTCTCGCGGACGTCCGGGGGTAGCTGAGCAAACAGCTATTTCGCGCCCTCTGTCCAGTGGAGCACGCTCGCCGGACCGCTCGCGAGAATCAACTTCTGCAGACCGGCCGGTTGGCGCGCGGCGAATGCGGCTCCCAGCATTCCGCCCCAACTCTGCCCTAGGACATGATACTCCTGGAGATCCAGATGATTGATGAGAGTGTCGAGCTCCTTGATGTACAGCTCGAACGTCCAGAAGGACTCGTCGCCTTTCTTGTCGCGAAAATACGTCGAGAGGCCACAGCCGACCTGGTCGTAGTACATAATTGGGATCTCGTACCTCTCGTACAAATCCGTCAGGGAAGAAAGGTAATCGTGTCCTGAGCCGGGCCCTCCATGAAGTGTAAGCAAAGGAGGTGAGACAGTTGATCGAACATCGCCGACGATCTTATACCACGTCTTGCAGTTTTCACCCTTCGGCGCGACAAACTCGAAATGTCCTTCTGTGACTGACGAGGTTGACGTTGTCTAGGGTATTGAAAGTCGGAAAGATATTGATAATACTCAACGGAATTCTCTGGGACCTCTGAGAGCGCTGCGAGAAAACGGTATTACACTGAATAAGAGGGTTGAGTTTCCTAAACTCCAGAATGACTTTACGTACGTGATTATTTCGTCACTCTCTTCCAACCAACATGCCTTAAGTAAGTACACTCGGTCCAACCGCTTCGCGCAATGATGCGGCTATATGCGTGTCGGTACACTGAGTCGGTTGGACGTCGCAGGTACGCACCATCATAATGTTGGCTGCATAAGCACCCGCCAAGAACCTGTCCTGCATTTATAATAAATCTAGACTCCATTTCTACATTTGTTAACAAGGCTGGTTCAACCGCTCAATTAACACACACTCTTCGACCTTGGTTTTATCTTGAGGGTATAACACTAGTAGCCATAGTGTCGAAGCTTTTCTGATCAGATCTTACAAGTACTAATTCAGAGATAGATATGTAAGTTTGCTTAAAGAAAGCCCATTCATGCAATCCACCGTGGCTCGCTCGTTCCTATAAGCCGTTTATTAAGCCGGGTATAGTGCCAATAGAGCCCAAAACTGAAAACGGACCCAAGCAGTAGAAAGCCAGCATTAATACCATGACCAAGGCGGAAGGCAGGTGAGTCTTGGCTACGGTATATCCATACACCGATGATCTGCCCGGGGCCCGTGAATGCTATATTTAACCCGCTTGCCAACGATCCAGCCGTTGTGTTTCGCACATTATCCGAGACCCACGCGCACAACACCGGTAGACCACCGAACACACCTGCTGTTGACACGACAAGAAGACCGTATCGGGCTGCATACGCCTTTGCCGGAAGAGCAGCTGTGAATAGAAAAAATTATTAAGAGCCATAAAATCAGAGGCAGGATTTCTGCCGGATGAAATGCCAGATATAATAACTCACCCTGAATAATAAACGAGATGGACCCTATGGCGAAGCAACTGCCGGCTATTAGGCCCCTATTCTTGTACCGATCGGACAGTATGCCCAGCCCAAGAGTAATAACATAAGCAACTGCGTACGGCGGCACTGTGAATAACTGAGCTTGAAGATCGTGGTAACCGAGACCGGCCACAATAGTGGGAGTAAAGAGTGACAAAGAGCTGACGCCAACACCCAAGCAGAGATACGCAAAATAGTGAAACCACAGCTTCAGATCGAGAAGAGTTGCCTTGGCATCGGCCCAATTCAATTGTGCCCCTCTAAAGGCTCCATGTCAGTGATAGCTCGTCTACCGCGGTTGAGTGAATGTTTTGCATACCCGTGAGAGCTATTAACGCCCAGTCTCCGCATCTCCAATTCCTTTTCTTCTTTGCTTAGCCAGCTTGCGTTTTCTGGATAGTTGGGCAAAAGGAACATTACGAGGAAGCCTAGTGCAACTATACAGATATAGTTATTAGTATGTTGCGTGTAGACGATAAATAGCAAGTATAGAGCAATGGAGGCACGACGGATTGCATAGCTCACCGGAAGGAACTCCTTCGATAATGAACAGCCATCTCCATCCCTCAAGACCATGTGTGCCGTTTATATGCCCAACGCCATATGCAACAGCTCTTGAGACAGACAGCATCAGTTAGCTTCGTTGTATGCCGTGATCAGGTGATGTTTGCCATTTACCCGCCAAAGGCACCAGCCAGCGTAGCGCTGCAAAGAAAGATAGCGATACGCGTTGCGCGCTCCGAGGGCTTGTACCAGAAGCTCATGAAGAAGATCATGCCCGGGAACACACCAGCCTCGAAGACTCCGAGGAAGGTCCGCAGCACGGCGACCGTGGCATAGTTCTTAGAGCTGGCGATGGCTGCTGATATGGCGCCGAAACCAATGATTAGGAATCCGAGCCATCTGTTAATTTTCCAATCAGAAGATGTCAGCGAGCCGAGCCGGACAAACGGTGCATCATCTATACACTTTTGAGAATGGCCACGTACATGTTCGGCTTGAAAATCTTCAAGGCGAGATTGCTAGGTGCTTCGAACAACGTGTAGGCAACAAGGAATAACTGTAGCGAGATGGTGTATTCGTAAGTCGTAAGGCCTGTTGAGTCAAGCAGAGTGTCGTGAGTTGTTGAATTTAGTATCTTGGCATTACCTAGCAATTGGAGATGCCAGATTAGTTAGGCTAGGTCTACTAAATGCGCTATGGTCATAGTACGCTCAGCGATACTGCCTCCATATTTACTTAAAGTAGACACCCGAGACACCTATGTTATAGTGGGTGGGTGCTAAGAGCGCTAAGAACTGCTCACTGCTGCACGCATGCAGGCTGAGCAGGGTTGTCCCCTACCTATATTGGATCGATCAAGGTAGCACAGCAAGTAGATTAAAGCCGTAAAAGGCATCAAGCGAGCGTCGATTTTGCGAACGAGTCTTTCGTTGCTATTAGCTATCGGCGCGCAGGAAGGTGATTATTTCCCGTGCCTTTGACTTACCTTCTTTCGGCCGCGGAATCAATATTGACTTGTTGAGTCTCTCCAACATGTTCCAGCATCTCCAAGTCTCTCTTCTCTCGATGGTGTTGAACTGAATCTGTCGACATTGTAATAGTGGAAGAAATGCCGTTAACTTTTCGATTGCCTCAATGATAAGTATGAGAGTGTTTATAGTAAAGATGAGGCAGAGACAAGATCATTCCGCAATGGTCGACGTTAGTTGGCTGCCAATAAGAAATGTAGAGATCAGCCGCACCAGGTTACTATATTGTCGTCTTTGAGCTCATGCGAGACCCGAGAGACGATCGCGAATTACCTATTGGTTCTTCCCCATCCGGTTGACTTCTAGCAATTCGCGGGGTATGACGCTTAGCTAGCCTGAATTTCAGAAGGCAGAGCGGCATACTACCCTTCTAGATCGCATGATAGTACGGTAGTATGTACTACGGGCGGAAAACAAAGGTTTGGTACAATCATGAGTACCTCTCCTTAGTAGGTATTTCTAGCCTCACGACGGGAACAACTCCAGTGGTATGAAATTCATAACTTATATCAAACATATAACAAGTAGTTAGCATCTTCAGAGAGCAAAGTAGTCTCTTCTGGTGTGCTTAAGCGTTGATAGTAGATACTAGTGATACCATGGAATACAACTTATATCATGTAGAATGTACAACCAAAGAGCTCCTGGCTTAGGTACCGTCCATCTATCCTGCCTTTGGTCTTTTCTTGGCGGTCAATTATCTCGCTCAAGAGTCTCGACACTTTGAGTGCATTCTGTTGACCCTTTTTGTCTATGCGGAAGGGTAAAACACCGCTGTTACAGTCTGATCGGTTCTTGTAGTCTGCAGGACTCAGCTTGCCGAGAGCCCGCAACTGAGCGACACTCCAGTTTTGTTGGACGGGGTCCTGAATTTCACACCCAAAGATCAGGCATGTCCACATGAGGCCAGGATGAATCGTGTTGTCTACTGTTCGTGGAATGCTCTCGTCGAAGGCGGGGCGGTCCATCGACTGGCAGACACTCCTCCGCATCATGTTACCGGTCTCTTCGAGAGCCTTTTCGACGATTGCAGTGTGCTTTAGTGACCAGAACGCCACGCGATGGATATAGATGAAGTGCGACCAGAATGTGGCAATGTACACGCTGAAGAGTAGCTCGAGTTCGCGGGCAATGTCCTTGCTGACAAAGTGTTGTAGCTGAGATGCATCCAAGTTGAGAATGCCCGGCCGATGCCGCCACAACTCTTGCAATTCTTCCTCGAAGCCTCTACACGCCTCCATAACTTCGAACTCGTCTTCTGGGGTGTCGCGTGAGCGATGGTGGCGATCGTGCCCGCCGATACGCCGGGCAAAGGACATCGAAGTTAGATGGAGTTCGAATGCTGGGTATAATATTATGTTGAAAATGTCCATTCTGATCACGTTTGGAGGAGGAGCCGACTGCGAGCGACTGGATAGGAGATAATCAAGTCTTTTATTTCGAGAAGGCGTCATGATGTGCCTCTCTGATACCTCTGCCGTTCCGTGTTCCGAATACTGAACTTGAAAGTGGCCACAGTTACTGTCCTCGTTCATCTCGGGGTGTGACACCTCGCAATGAGCTCGTCTGATCACTTGTAAAGCGGGCTCGGAAAACAAAACCCGGCCACCTAGGTGTGATATCTTTGAGTCCATGAGATTTAACCACTGTAGGACGTGTGTCGAGCCCTGATTCCAATCTTGGCCATCCACAATGACTTTGGCCGCCATCTCGACTGGAAATGAGGGACGAAGTTTATCGTCGTCGTCGTATGCGATCTACTAGAACGTTAAGCACACACATCGTCAGTTAGCTGTCATTTCCCCAGAAGACTCACCTCGAACCAGGCGAGAAGGAACACTGCAGCAAGCAAGTCGTGGCTATGTTTGGCTTCCCAGTCAGGCCGAGTCAGCGTCAGCTCGATGCAGGCGCAGGCAGCTTGGTGAAGACGAATGGCAAGTAGTCTATAGTTATGCCGGTTAACACTTGACTGAAAGGTCATGTCGGTCGCTGATAGTAGGGTGCTAATAGCGAAGAAAGCATCCAGTACAATTTTGTTGGCATTTTGAGCCTTTTTGAGGATGTAGCGTTTGATGTTCAACCATCCGTGTGGATCGATGCCTGCGAGTGAGGCTGGCGGTCTCACGTCGCGATCAAAGTAGGTGAAACAAGTCTGTTGTTGGGTGGCCGACATGAGAGGGACTAGAGCCGAGGTCTGGATAGCAGGGGATCGCCCGTTACCTTCTCTTAGGGTTGAGCTATCATCTTGACCTTCCTCTATATTAGTCAACACAGCCGTTATGGGATTGAATTCATTCTGATCGGACGCGTTATCAGACCACGGTTGCACGTTGATTTGTGTCGTCTCTGCTGCCATGGGGGGATGGCAACTACTATAGTCGCTGAAAAGATCTGGTGAATTGCCAAATTCTAGCGATGTAAAGGTGAACGGAGGATCAGGAACCGAAATATAGTCAAGGTAATAGTCGGGCTGTTCATTGTGCCACAACGAGCCGACAGACTCCACTGCATTTAGTACGTCTATATGTTCTGTTTCGAGCATCGTTGTCAAGCTTGGGACGCCACTCAGGTTGTTGGTCCCAACATGCTTGTCATCACTTGAGCATAAATGCTGAGGTGTATCTATCATTTGGGGCGATGTGGAAGATCCATGCTCCGGTGTTGCAACTTCCACTCCGTCAAGGCCATTGCTCTCATCAAACTGAGATGTGATAGCTGGCGAGACGGGCGTTGTTAGGACTTCGTTACGCTGCATCGCGTTCTTGTTATTATGTGTTTTTCGACTCGAACGAGTCACGCTCCTATAGACGCACTCCAACTGCAGTCGGTGGCAGTGGCTACACACAGGGTGTTTTTCGTCACACCGAACACGCCTCGCCTTGCACGTCTGACACCCGCTTCTAGAGCGCGGGCCTGATCGGCCGAGGCTGGTAGTCTGTCGTCGTTTGACTTGATATTGTGAAGCCATCGTTGACAAAGAGAATATCGACACTCCAGATGCCAATGGTGATCAGCCAAGAGACATTACATATAATAATGAACGGTTCATAGTCAGGGATAGTCATTTGGAGGATTAAGCATCTCCACAAGTATTGGAGAAACATGAACTACAAAGGACTACCTTAGTCTAAATGCTAACCACGTGCGGGGATTTGAACATCGTTGATACTTTCTCCGCATGTGTTCCTTTGTGTCAGCATTCCTCTGCTTGCCGCTCCTTGAGGCTACGTGATATGTAATTGAAATCTGTATTCTACGAGTTATGGACTACGCCTCGGATGCATTGCTTACAGCTTGGCTTTCGTAGCATATGCATTCGTACCGGTGTTCCAGGGTAACTGAGCGGTAGCCCAAGCGGATATATCCTCAGGCCCAGATCGTACACTAAGCCAATCCTCTTTGCTAATCGAGCGGGCCTCTTCGGCGGGATTATAGCCCAATCTGCTTCTGCCGTCCGTCTCAGGCCTCGTGTCTCCGGACCGTGGCGACGTTTTGCCATCGGCGCGCTTGTACAGCGTCACGACAGTTGCGCCTCCCAAACCCATGTTATGCTGCAAACAATATTTCGTCCCTGGAACACCCCGGCTACTTGTCCATCCGCGAAGGTGCCAGACTGGAACCATGCACGAGTCAGTTATCTGAAGTTCTGTACGTCGGCCGTCATCGCAATCTCTGTCCGACTTACCCAGCTCAGCACACTGCGCCAATCCTGTTGCTCCTAGGGGATGACCCTTAGAGATGAGCCCGCCACTCGGATTCACTATAACCCCCTTCCCATGTAGACCCAAACCTCCATTGGGTCCATACGTGATGCCGCCTCTCCGAATCAGATTCCAAGCTTGCCCTTCTTGAGCGATACCGAGGCCTTCCAGGGCGCACATCTGGTTTGTAGTAAAGCAGTCATGTAACTCAACAATACTGACGTCTTCAGACTTAATGGATGCTTGGGAATAGACTTGAGCGGCCGCTCGTCGGGTCATGTCTGATCCTATAAGTTCAATGGCACTCTTCTGCTCAAACAACTTTGGCGAGTCGGTGGCTAGTGCTTGGCCCGCTATCTCGATGGCCGAGGACTTAAGATATGGGTGCGAGGCTAGGAAATATTCCGACACCAACACTGCTGCTGCTGCACCCGTCTTGATTTAGTTAGCGACATCGTCCACGTGAGAGCCAGTTGTGAACGCACTGATGAAGGACAACACTGTAATCTGGTGACGTCGCCGGAGACAATGGGACTGCATAGCACATCTTCTGCCGTGACGGCTTTAGAAAGCTGCGAATAAGGGTTCCTCGTCCCGTGCCTGCGATTTATAGCAGTAATTTGCGCGAAATCTTTCTTATCCGCCCCTGAAGGACCATACTTCTGCAAATATTCCGTTTGGGCATTGGCGTACAATTGTGGCGTCCACCCAGGAGAAGGTTTGTTTTTGTCGGCTTCTGGTATCTGGGTCTTTGAAAGATCGAGGATTCGAGATAGGGGACTCGCTCGGTCTTGGAAGATTTGGGGAAGGGGGCCCGGATACATTTTGTCGAACCCGATAACCAGCACGCACCCAGCATTCCCGGAGGTAATGGCTTGATTAGCTAGCCACAGTCCGGTACTGCCAGAGCTACAGTAGTTGTTCACATTGAAGATTGGAATACCCGTCATACCCAAGGCGTAAAAAACGCGTTGCGCGCAAGTCGAGTCGCCGAAGACATAACAACCGATACCCTGGTCTATGTCGTCGTATGTGACACCAGCGTCAAGTAGCGCCTTGACACCTGCCTCGACAGCTAGATCTAAGTAATCAGATTGTGGATTTGTAGCTAGACTGGCTGATTTCTTGGGTGAATTGAACGGGGTCATGCCGACCCCTACGACGTAGGTCTTGCCGGCCATGGGGAGCAAATTTGCGATGCGTACAGTATGGCTTATACGCTTGGCTTCCTAGGATAGACAATTATAGGTTTCTACCGAAGATCATAAGCAAGCTAGCTTTAATTTAGTTCCGAAGAAATCCGCCCCAGCCCTTTTACGCGAGTGGTATGCCTACCAACTGCCGACTTCGTTCAATTATTTGCCAATACAATACTACAAACGCTGAATGAGCAATTTAAGTGATTGAAAGTGCAATAATATCTACTATTACAGGGAATGGTCGGTATTATTTTTCTTCTCTTTTTTCTTTTTCCTTCCTTGCGATTGGTTCTCTGTGATGCGAGATGCGAGAACACGGGGACGCGAGACCCGATACTCGATCAAATTCAGACGACGGTATGGAGGATAAGCGACTGGCAAAGCTTACCCGAAAAGAAGCATGTCCTCAACTTGTAATACCCGCGTGGTTACTCATATTAATTGCGATTCTGTTTTCATAGGTTGAAGAGTAACTTTATTCTTCGGACTAGTAGACGAGGTGGTCCTGAACGCCGCTGCGTCACGGCCGACGAACGACCAGTTCGCTCGTGAGTCCAGAGCCAGACTAACAACATATGGCAGTGATATTATAGGTTTAATGACCATAGTTGCCTGTAAAACTCCATTTCTATTGATTACTTAAATAGGTAGCAAGTATAATAGCCATAGTTCAATAAGATTTACGCTCAGACAAGGGCATTGCTCGAAAGCGACGGACACTCTCCATCTGGTTCCATGTCTGTCGCGCGTGACAGCTGATATATCGCACTTGCAACTCAGTCATCATAACTCCTAGCTGTTATTTCTGACATAGTATCACTATATCAGAGTCGGCTTGGCATTCTTGCAGCGCCATCAAGCCGAAGGACCGTCCCGTTCAACATATGATTGCCAATAATATGTTCCACAAGCTTCGCAAATTCTTGCGGTCTGCCTGCTCTTGTGGGAAACTCCAACGTCTTCTCCAGACTCAACTTCGCCCTTTGAGGCATAGTGGCTGTCATTGCTGTCTCAAAAAGGCCCGGCGCAATGCACACCACTCGAATACCGTGCCCAGAGAGGTCTCGCGCCATGGGCAGTGTCATTGATGCTATAGCGCCCTTCGCTGCGCTGTAAGCGCACTGTCCCTCCTGACCATCGAAAGCGGCCGCCGATGAGACCGTGATTATAAGACCGCGAGCACCGTCCTCGTCTCGAGGTTGGGCGGTCAGGGAAGGGAGCAGCTGCCTGACAATGTCCACGGTGCCGATAAGACTCACATCAATAACTTTCTTGAAATTATCGAGAGAGGTTGGTTTTCCATCCTTGCTTAAGAGCTTTTGTCGCGTCAGCGTACTCCTGGGGCCTGGCTGCTCAGATCAGCTTTACTGCTTTACTCACCTTCTCCGGCCCTAGAAGTCCGGCGCAACAGACGACGGCGATGATGCTACACCTGTGGCTCTGGCTCCAGGAAACAATACCTTTCACAGCTTGCTCGACCATTTCGGAATCCGTGATGTCTGCAGTGAAATATTTAGTCCTTGGTAAAACAGTGCTGCTCTTTTCTTTAAGTTTTCCGAGGTCAACAACTGCCACGGAAGCTCCAGCTTCGTGAAGAAGATTGACCGTCGCAGCGCCCAGCCCGGAGAGCCTGTAGAATCCCGTTAGGCAACGTTATCTTTTCTCCGATAATGAAGGGGTGACTATTTACCCTCCTGTTACAACCACGATGTTGCCTTGTAGTTTCATCTTGTTTTCCGACGCAGGATCAGTCAAATTGTAGCTTCCAAAGAACACTATTCCCGTAAAACACGCCGATATCTACATCCGTCTTTTGGACTGGCCCACAACGCCTGGGAGATTAGGCGATAGGAAATGCGACTGACGCTCGCGACTCGCATATCGGGTATTTCAGCCGATTGCGTCAGATCTGGCAACGTCCAAAGTTAGGTAGGGAGTCTTTTGATACAGTGCACTCGGAGAAAGACGTGCCACTGAGAACCGAAAACAGCATATCCTCCAACTCAAATTGATACTATGACTACTATCAGTGTCAATCATAAAGTTTCGAACTCAGTAGAGATCTTGATTACCTGACGACTGTTTCACACTTCATTGTGCTTACCACGCATCCCCGGCGTCTAATGGCTAACAGAGACCCCAAAAGGGCTGGCCGAGTTGCCATGGCCAAATCTAGTGAGATGGGTTTGTCAATTGTGCATGGCCCTGCTACGCCGCGGCCAATTGACAAGACGTCCAGCTGCCTACTTCGTGAGCAGGCCATAAAGCGGCCTTCTTCTCTATTAGTTATCTCAGATCATCAAACGAAGTCCCTCACATACGCTCAGGCAAACAATAGGAGCGACCAGCTAGCCAAAGGCCTCGCCTCTCTGGGGGTGCAAAAGGGAGACCGTGTAGCTATCCTTATGGGCAACGACATCGAATACGTTGAAGTGTTTTTTGCCTGCACGAAACTGGGGGCGCCAATCGCGCTACTCAACTATGCATATACGGAACAGGAACTACACTCAGTCTTGTCGTCATGTGGTGCGTCTGTTCTGTTCATGGTCCCAT
The DNA here is from genome assembly GCA_022578765.1 of Xylaria sp. FL0933. Lineage (NCBI taxonomy): Eukaryota > Fungi > Ascomycota > Sordariomycetes > Xylariales > Xylariaceae > Xylaria > Xylaria sp. FL0933. The sequence continues at coordinate 41,876 of MU389783.1, read as the reverse complement.
CGTTCGACAGAAACGATTATACACAATGGCTACCCCGGTTGAAACCGGCTATATCGAGTCTTCGTCACATCATCATATCGAATGCAGAAAGGTTACAGAAAAGTCACCATCTAGAGTATGAAGCTGTGATGGAAAGTGGCCTAGCGTATGAACTGGACTTACTCGCAGTTGACAAGAAGAACACATCAAGAGATGTCATGAATCTCCAGTTCACAAGCGGCTCGACAGGCATGCCGAAGGCATCTGCACTGACTCATTTTGGTATATTTAATACTGGACGCTTTATAGGCAACACCATGTATCTGAAGTCATCGGACAAAATCTGTCTCCCTGTTCCGTTATTTCATAGTTTTGGTCTCATCATTGGTCTGGCAACGGTCGCCGCACATGGCGCGTCAATTGTATTGCCAGACTACAAGTTCAACATCGAGGCCACATTGGCGTGCATTCCGAAGTACAAGTGCACAGGCTTATATGGAGTCACAACCATGTTCGTTGGAGAGATGTCGCACCCAAGTTTTAAGGAGTACGATTATAGTTCTCTGCGCTTTGCCATCTTGGCTGGGTCAGCCGTCCCCGAAGCATTGGCACGGCAGGTGTGGGCAGCATTTGGGATCACACAGACACACACCAACTGGGGTCTGACCGAGTCCTCATCGATATGCACAATGACACGCGATACAGACAATATGTATCAGAGAACCACCACGTCTGGATCTCTCTTTCCGGGTATTTCGGCGCGCGTCGTAGACCCAACGTCGGGACGGACTGTGCACCGGGGCAAAACAGGTGAGATCGCTCTGCGGGGATTTGGGATCCAACAAGAGTACTTCGCCAATCCTGAAAAGACAGCCGAAGCACACAAGATCTTATCCGAGGATGGCCTTGAGTGGTTCCTCACAGGCGACGAGGGTTATATAGACGAGAACGGATATTTCGTCATTACCGGGCGGACAAAAGATATGATCATCCGCGGAGGCGAGAATATCTCACCTCTCGAAATCGAAGAGCGCTTGATGGCTCACCCCTCCATTGCTCAGTCTGCTGTCATCGGCGTGCCTGATCAGAAGTATGGAGAACAGATCTGTGCGTTCGTCGAAAGATGTCCAACTTCAACCGTAACGCCCAGTGACAAGGATCTCCGGTCGTGGGTGCGAGAGACTCTCGCCTACTTCAAAGCCCCGAAGTACTTCATCTGGCTTGGATCTCACCAACGCTTTAGGGAATGGCCGAAGACGGGTAGTGGCAAATTAAGGAAGCCGGATCTGAGAAAGGTGGCGCCTAGCTTACTCATGCTACACTCGGAGCAACCAAGGTTATAGACTCGTCAGATGTATGTGATGCAATAGACTGGGTATCATTGTAGCCATGCCCTTGCGGATGAGCATTACATGTCAGCCAGAATATGAGAATCCTCGTGTTGCACTGCGATACATGGGCACAATAGCTCTGCGGTAGCACATACTGAGTCAGGTACGGAAAGACAGTATATAGCGAGTCTTTCGAGTTTGATCCCTCTCAACTCAATCTGGCTGTCCCTGGCGTATACCGCGTGTACATCAGTGCTTTCATGCACATTACCACGTCCTAGGGATCCACTGGACAGGGTTTGATCACTCTGTTTGATCGTATATTTCATAGGAAACAGTTAAATATTGCAATAGAAGGGATGATACGTGCGGTAATGAAGATTTCGAAATATGGATAACGGGGTTGAGGGCCTTACTTTGGCTTGGAGAAAGGGGTTCGACATTAGAATAGGGTAATGAAACGAAATCTACCTGCTCCCTTGCTTGAGGTGCCACTGGATGTACGAAATTTCCTGGGATAAATTCCAATAAACAAACAGCCTCAAAAGTCAGAACTGTTCCTCATGTGATTGGCAAGTGTTGTTCATTAGCAACATGTGTAGCGGAGCCTTGTACCTCCAAAGCGCCCTTCAGTCCCGCAGGTTGTCTCACCAAAGCAGGTCTCCCCCATCCTTTGATATTAATTATAGCGCAGCTGTGCGGATAGGGAGAGAAGTATAAATATCCACCATGTAAATGTTTTTAAAAAAAATCTTTGCATAACAACTGCAACACCAAGAGTTCATCCGAATAGACAACACCTCAAGCGCCGCCGAACATCGCCACCATGGAGCAAAGCATCGCCAACCTCGGTTACGGCCATTTGGTTTCTCAAGAAATTATGAAGGAATATATAAAGAAGCCTACTCTTGTGTATATCACTTTCTGGGGTCCTGATACAGCCCCGGCTTGCCAACCCAAAATTAAACCCAAGCTCCAGTATGGGAACTATCAGCGCCGGTTCTCGCCAGACACGGGCGTTACCTGTATTGTGGAAAACCCTGAAACCGCTTTTTCCCCCTTTTTGGCCGACAAGTATACTATGCAGTTGTATCGCAGACTTCGAACTCCGGACGACGAGTCCATATTGCCTAATATCGCTAACTTGAACATCTACCCGAGGTATGAGACCCTAGACGGTGTTACTAAGCCAAGCGACTATCACTTTCTCGAGAATTTCCACCGGATGAACATATTATGCAGCACACAGATTCATAAAATGATAGGGTGCGGAGAGCCAGGCGCACAGCAGTATCACAGTCGCCGACGCGTCCGGTGGCCCAACATCGTTGTTCGCTTGCAGGAACTCTGGAACTGCATGGGACACTGGAAGTTGACGGTAAACTCATCTTCTGATAAAAAATTGCTTGCCTATAAAGACTTCTTCGGCGTCCTATCATCATGCTGCGGTTTGGCCGAGCTCCAAGACTATTTCATCCTGATTGATCGCAAACAGCTCAGCGAACATACAAGGAACGACGAGGAGTATCGTAGAAACTCCGAGCGCAGCATACCTTGCCATGGTCACACCAAGAGCTACGATGTTTTGGGAAAGACTGTTAGCGACCTCACCTTTGCATCGGCCGAGGACTTCGACTGGGAACAACGTATTTGGGCTGGCCAAATCGAGCGGGTTTTCGGTGCATGGGAGACCATTTTCACAGTCAAGCTACCGAATGCGTATTTCGTTCGATGGAAAAATGAGAAAGAGCTTGAGGAAGAAAGACAGACGAATGCGCAGTTTTCTTGTGGCAGGGCTGGACTTGGGGGGCGATATAGAGCTCCAAAAAGGAAATATGAGCTGCTGCATCAGTCCCCAGTGAACTATTACTTCAGCTCGCCCCTGGGTAGCCGCACAAGATCGTGATGCAGCATCATTTCGAATGACTGCAGGTCATCTTCGTCTCGTACTCGGTACAGACCTCTTCCAAGAACTAGTAGGATGTGTAAGACTAAGGAGGTGATAACCTAAACACTAAGCGGCTCTGCTGGGGCACATGGGGAGATGAAAAGGAAACTCGAAGTATGGGCTAAAGATAATCAGTACACTAGCGCGCCGGGAAGATTCCGACGGAGCAATTGAATTTCGGTTCTCTCAATCGCCAAGTTTACCAATCAAGTGTCTTTTCATCTGTTTTAGGAAGCGTAGATTCGGCCTACCTCTTAGGGAGGATGGAAACGCGTAAGACGTGCCCAATGAGGACGCGTTCACGCATCGTAACATACTTATTTCGTGACCCCTATTTCCGTTAGAGACCCCAAATAGATTATCCGAACGACATTTTATGATGAACCAGGTCTTCCGATGCCTTAGGTGGGGAACACGATAACCCACGATTAAGTCTCATCATTCCATTCTTGGTTCGATAGTTGTACACAGGTCTAATATTTTGAGGTCTCTTCCTAAGTGCTCCATAACATCGTCCCTTCAACAACCCCCCTAATAATCAGCGAATCTCCTAGCTCGTCCCAGACGGTCCCTCCTCTATCCTTTAACCATGAGATATCGGTAGGAAAGTTCGTGCGTCAACAACATGATTAGTATCCGAGCAGCCTTTCACCGCCGAAGCCATGCCATCAGTTCATCAGGCTCTTTCGCACTAGATTCATCTTCATCATCCTCCTTTTTCCTCGACAGCGGAAAAGGCCATTGAGGCTGCGGCACAGTAACCGGGATCCGTCGACCCGGCCGACCTTGTGTCTCCCACCGCATCGCATGGAGATCTTTGGCTTCAAGAACCCAGATTCCACGTACATTCTCTGAAGAGTCCCGATGAACTACTTGCTCAATCCGCCAGGGCCACTCACCGCCTTGATGGACCCAATGTTCGACGAGTGCGCCCCGGTGGCGCCGTGCCGTACTTGCTGACGGGTTTTCATGGTAATAATTGTTGGGCGATGATCCCTGGGTCGCTGACATCGGTATCTCTTGATCCTCCGACTGTTTGCTCGTATTCTTTTCTTCTTCTCTATGCTGATCACCTCCCGCCTCAGAGGTTTGTTCTGGAGTTGTCCGCATTCGCATGTTGCGTCCACTCCGATAATCGTTCCATGCTTGCTGAATAATGCGGAATGGCCGCGTGATCAAACGAGAGGGAAATGGCCCTCTATGCTTCGTCTTGGTCTGGTTATTGTGGGGATTTGATGCTTGCGCGGTCCCTTTTTGACCAACCGAGTCTTTATGATCGTGCGAGGCTGCCATCTTTTGAGGATTTGATAAACATAACAATATGCTGGGTTGAAGTGACTAAAGAGAGGGGAAAGAAAAACTGAGCTTGGAGTCAAGAATTCTGACTATAACTCAGTCGGATATTGCCCCGCGTCTCGTAAATAAAGCATAAGAGTACGTATTATTTTCTCGAAAGGACGAAGAGCTTAAAACTTTTCCATATCCTAGTCCTAGATATGATGGTGAAATCCGAGCAGGCACTTTATAGCTCTTGGTCTGAAACCAAAGCGGCTACACGCATTAAAGTTAGCCCTAGGGCTTGCTTACGATGCGTGAAACTTTGTCTTGGTCATATTAAGGTTTTAGTACTGTTTGCGATTTGGCGGAGATCAATATATTTCTGCCTGTCTTTTCGTTTCCCCCGGACCTGAGTCCCCTTCAATTAGAGTCTCACAAAAACATCTCAGAATTTGGGACTCTGTGAAGATTTCAGCTCACGCAAGAAATATCAGCGTGGTCTAGCATGCACTTCTATGTCGCTGAACTTGTCCCTTCAGGAACCTGATGCTATTGAGTTCAATGAAGAATATGTATCTAATTGGAAATGTGAGAGCGTGTAGTGGTAGTGCATATAAGGTCTCACATAATTTTCTTTAAGTAGCACCAGGAAAAAGCTAGAATGCGAGAAAACTTCTAAAAGGCTAAGGATTGCGAGACAGCATAAAGAACTGACTAGTCCTCTGGTAAATAGGGTTCTGGAAGAGCCCTTTGTTTGTAATCCAGGCGACAATTACCTTGTTCCAGTCAATAATAGCCAAGTTTTTGGGTACAAGGCAAAAGCGTGAGTAAAGGGGGAAACCGTTACATGAGACTTATATATAAGCCCGATGCTTCAAGTTCCGGGGTCGCACGACCTCCATGGTAGCTCAAGGCTGCGATTTAGAAGTTCTAGAAAGGAATAGACCCTTTGCGATACTAAAATCGTAGCCGAGTATTGGTATGGCGAGCCCCACGTACTCTTCAGGCTCCGAAGAGTCCTCATATACGACACGCATGCTTGAGAATGTGAGGCGAGCAGAGGAAGATTTTGATCGAATGGTGAGCTTGTGCAAAACTCTGCGATCCAATATGTCGGTGTCGACTCCGACGCTGCTCATTGATTCTAATGAAAATAACACTTCCCAGTACGAATATTATTCTACGCTGCGGCATTACTTCTACGATGGCCAGTCCGAAAGCGAGCCTTTAATACAACGAAGACGAAGCGAAAGGAGAGAAAGAACTGAAAGCCCGTCTCGCATCACATATTACCATTACCCAAGATTCGAAAGACCGAGGAGAACCTGGCTCTTACCCTTTCAGGATATCTGCGATTTTATTCTGGTCTGTCTAGGATATAGGAGCGTACACGGGCCAGACTGAGACGTGCGCAAAGTGCAATCCATAGTTAAATTTTGATATCAGTTGACGATTAATAATATAGGACTTATCAAAGTCTTCTTGGAATATACCAGGCCACCACCTAATATAGAAATGATATACGATTGATGTGGCTTTTCCCAAACTGAGTACTTAATTCCTATAAAGCTTAGCTACTGCGTACGCAGGATCTCCTAAATTAGGAAGATCATTCGGCACGATTTCGCATGTTTCCGAAGCGCCCCTGACCCCCTCCACATTTCTCCAACTATCCCGTCTAGGATATATTGCTCGGAACGTCACGTCCCTGCTCCCCTACTATGTGCAAGAAATAGCCGGATCGGCGGGCTTAGCTTTCCACATCGGTCACGATGGCTTCACCACAAAAAGCTAGGTGGCCCCAGACCACGATGGCTAGGAATTCCTCAAGCTCTAAGAGCTAACGCCCTGCTAAGGTTAATTTCACGAAAATGATCTCAGCCACTCTTGTGAGCAGCTTGCTCGCTGCAGCTTCCCTATCCTCAGCCCTACCATCGCCTCCTGAAAAGCGCGGCACAGGAGCAATCAAGTGCCCAGTAGTGCTCAGCGGATTTGTGAAGTCGTCTCTGACACCGACCGACTTCGACTCCTACGCCACGAGCCCTTTCAACCCGGACTACGTGCGTGGCAGCGAGAAGTTCAGCCAGAGCCTGCAGTTCCCGAACGTGACGAGCTCGCACTTTGACAATTCGACTACCAAAGCAATCGAGGTGACGATCAACGACCAGTCGATCTTCCAATCGCAGAACGGCTTCCGTCGCGCGGGTCTGCAGATCCAGGGCGACACCAACGAGGGCGGGCCTGGCACCACGGGCGTCCGTACGCTGCACTTCAGTGTCAAGCAGGACCCCCAGAGACCGCTAAATCTGACACATGAGTATCTCGTAAGTTTCGCTAATACTGCCTTGAACATTATTCACTCAGACGAATGAGTCACGGCTGTGTGAATTACACTCGCGCTAACGAATCCCGCGCCGCCAGAACGTCTGGCATGAGACATCTGACTACAGCGCCAACCAGTTTAACTTCCAAGCGGGGACGCTTATAGGGAAGTCCGGCGACAAGAACACCTTCAAGGTGCTCAACCGGCAGAACACCCAAGTGTGGTCGACGCCGATCGACGCGACGGCGTGGCAAAACTTTGCCATCACACTAGACTTTAACAAGAAGTAAGTTCCACCACACACGCGGACATGTAATCAACAAGTCTACCTAGCACATATGCTTCACGGATTAGTCATCAGAGGAGGGTGTGAGGAGCGCAAATGACAGTGAATATTGTCAGCTAACGTGGCATATTAGTACCCTGCAAGTCTACTACTCCAAGGACGACGAGCCCCTGAAGTCCGTCACATCGGCGCTGTCCAACGACAACTCGGGCGGCGGCCAGTACCAGATCGGCATCCTGAAGAAGCCCACGGGCACCTCGGACGTCGTCAACTCCGGTTACCAGGAGAAAAATCTCAACGAGGGACAGATCTACGGCGGGCTGTTCCTCGAAGACGGCGCAAATGGCTGCGTTTCGCTGTAGTTTGGCGCTTTCGCGGACAATTACAGTTCCTGAGTGTTGATCTCGCTTCACTCACCTTGGTGACCGGGATGGTTTACGGCTGTTGCAATACGAGCTGGAGATGTTGTTATACATAGCAACTGTCTGAAAAAGCTACTCACGGTTCATAGTAAAGTTGTGTCGAGTATTTGATTGAGATCTAAAAATTCAAAATTTTCGAGTATATATTGATTCAATCTAGTTCATCTGTATTTCAGTATTTCATGATTGTTCTCAATCTTAATTTTATCCGAAATACTTTTATATATAATAAATCTTCAACGATCATTCTATAATGTTCTTCGCGTAAACGTCTCAGTTTACTCGTAAAAGGTGACATATACACTGCCCCAAAGATCTTACATTTCATGAGCGCATGTTACCTCAGGGTACAGTCTTTTTCCATACTGTTCCTCTCAAGGCAACTTCGAAAAGCGCGCAATAAGTCGAAAAGAGCGGTACAAATTGAGGTGGGCGGTTTATAGCCTACCTCAATTGCATGCCCTTTTTCCTCGACAATGTACGTTTTCGGGCGGGATCATCCTGGCTCGTCTGGCTCGGTAAGGAGTAACGGTCATTAAGGGGAAGAGATCGTCCCACAGCTTCAACCGAATCCTGGTCATCTTCCCATGAGAAGCGCCTAGAAGTTTCCACAACTCGGTCTGGCTGCTTCAGACTGGCCGATACCCGATCCCGGAACGACTCCTGAGGCAGTGACGATACTTCTTGTTGTTTCTTAGCTGCGTGCTCTCTCTGAGCCTGAGCATATTCCGAGGAGAAGAAAGAATCGCCGGCCGCGAAATTCATCCCGCCCTTGTCATTACCCAGGAACAGAGATTCATCGCTAGACCGTTGAGAAAGTGATCTGCTAACATCACATGTCTCTTCAGAAGCAAGAGCCGAGGGTTTCAAAGGCCCATGAAGCGCAGTATGAGAATTATGCGCTTGTTTCTTTGGCGGCTGGTACGCAATGAACTTTCCCGGCAATGAGCCGCCCACAAAGTTGGTATCAATATGCAGAGCAGGATCTCTCTTATCCGGAGAAGTAGAAACTGGCGTAGGCGGCAGGGGTTTCCAAGCTCGCCTTAGCCGCTCTGCCTCTGCTTCCAGCTCGGCCTCGCTATCACTACTGATATCCCATTTCTCCGTGCTCTTTGTCCTTCGTGCACGGGGTATGGTGCTAGGGGCCTGTATTATCGAGGACGCCGACGTGGCCATGATGTTTAGAGTAATAGGGTTTTGAACCCCGTCTCCTCGATCCCCTGGGATCTTTCCCGGAATCGGCTTCTCTACTTTCTTGACCTTGAAGCTAGGAAGTGGCCTTAACCGAGCTTTGACGAGCTGGTCGTTAAAACTATGTTCGAGGCGCTCCTGTGCGCGCTCAAGAAAAGAAGGCCGTCTTTGGCGCGGCTGTTCGGAGTTCCATGCGCCATAGGCTGGACTCGGCGAGCGAGATCTGGACTGCGAGGCCGTGGACATAACGGATATTGGCCGGTCACGGCAACGGCTGCGATCAGACAAGCTGACGGGAGCGGGAACAGGCGTGGCAGCGGGAGTAGAAGTACTGGTGAGAGCGGAAACTCGGGTAGGATGGGTAGGATGGGGCGAAATGGGGCGAGCAGCCTCTGTCGAGACCATTACAAAATCCACACCATCTACGCGCATCACGGGCAAGGGTTTCCGGGGTATGAGCTTGATTGGGGGCGCTGATTGCGCGCCTTCTCTAGGCACAGGTGCCGTCGTTGGTTGGGAGACGGATGTGTATGCTGCATTATCGCGAATGCTACGTTTATCGTCCTTCTTGACGGGACGGTCTCCGTAATAATTATCTGGGCTCTCACAAGGAGCCGCCGAGGCAAGGGAAGTATGCTCGCCTGGCCGCTGGCTCGGCCCGGCTGTTTGAGGGAGGTAAGGCATGTAAGGGGAGATGGGGCGAGAAGCATCATTACTGCGAGCGCCCGTCTCGATGTAAGATGGATCTTGCGGCTTGAAACCGATATAGGGCTTTTCATGTTTCGCGGTGCACTCATTGCCATAATCACTCACTCCTTCGGACTGACTGGCAGATACTGTTGCTGATTGCTGTTGATTATTGTGAACGGTATCTTGTCCCCTGACATTTCCGGGGGCTTTTGCTGCACAGTACTCATTACCAGTGCTCTGAGTCCACGCTCCAGGTTTTAGTATGGAAGGAATTCGAGGTCGAGCAAGACTCTTCGAGGGTTTCAGCTGCGATGTGTTGGAAGTGTGCAGCTGGACACCGTCTTCGCGAATATGGAATTCGGGGTTTCCGCTAACAGCCATTTTGTTTTGGAAGAAATGAGGCAGGAGTCTTAATGTTGATAAACTTCAGAAAATAGTATAAAAATGAAGAAAAATGGTATGTGACTTACAGGGGCGACATTGTAAGGGGGGGAGGGGGGGATTCCCTTAAATAGTCTGGCAAACAGCTTTTAGAGAGGGTGAACAACCGCAGTGTTTAGGCCCAAACAAAGAAAAACAAGCTTATTGTTATAGCTTCCATGTCAAAGGCATTATCGGGACAGTCGCATCTGCTAGAAAGCGTTGCACGAATTGCGAAAGCCTTGTCAGACCTAAACTATATCCTCATTCACTGTAAGAAATAAATACGTCGTTTTTTGTGCCCAAGGCCTGAAGCTGTAAAGCGAGGAACACGGCGCGCCTAGTCAACTTTGATAATCATGGCTTACCTACAAAAGTAATGTAGCAAGACTAGCAACGATACGTGCGAGCAGGCACACGAAAACGGCGGCGCGCGAGATAGGACATTGTATATCGCTATCGTGGTATCTATGGATGTATTAGAACTAGTGATGTCTTTTCCACTTTTATACATCTGGGTATCAGCCCGTACAATGTCCATAGATCACTCAATACGCCAGTCCATGCAACCCAAAAACCAGAACCAAACTAATGCACTTTCAGTCATGCCGGTCGTATCGCTTTGGAATCGTAATATACGTAAAGACATAGCTCATCATAACTGCTAAAGGCGAAGGCCTAGCCAGAGTTAATGGTCTCAGGCCACGTATTTGTACTTGTCCGCAGGCGAGCCGTCCGGAAGCTCGTCTCGTTCGAGATACTCTCGGCTAATCAAGGACTCAATTTGGCCCTTGATGAGTGCCATGTCAGGCTTGAACCGGCCACTCAAGACTTGGATAACTTCATTCACCAGTTGGGTATGACTGAGCGCTTTACGTTGTCTAAAACAGCTATTAGTTGTGACTTGGGACGCAAATTGGAGTAGCACATACTTCATGATACGAACAATGACCGAATCGGCCACGTGCTTTCTGGTTTCTAGGTTCTTCTCATCTGTCTTCTTCCGCTCTTCATCGTTCTCGACTCGGTTCGCAGCATTAACGGACGGGATCTTGATCTTGATCGTCTTGCTTACGAACTCTGAGTTGAATGCAAAGCGATCGCCTGGCTTGGCGGCGGCCTTTGTCTGTGACTCTTTAAGAAGTATCCGGAACTGCTTAATCACAGATAATGAGGTAAGGACGTTGATTAAGTCAGGCTGAGGAATGTTGGTTGTGGCATGTATGTCCTCGAATGATAGCCATTCATCGTGTTTGGTGGCGTTGAAAAGCATCAACACAATCATACCGTAGGTGGATACGTTGATCTCATAGCGCCGGTCTTTACTCAGTGGCCCAGAAGTTTTGCCAGGGACCTTTGGAAAGGTGCACTTTATGTCTGCCGAGCCGGCGCTCCCAACCCAAGTCAGTACCCGACCATTCCGATTCTTAGTATAGAATTCAAAAAAGCTATTTTGGAGTCTTTGAATTTCGGGAGGATATGTAGCCTTGAATCGGGATTCAGCTGACAAGCCCGTAGCTCTGCCCATGATTTCTTTAGGCCAGTTGTTTCCAGCTAGAACCGAGATGCTCAAATCAATCCGATTCTCTTCGGGCTCGCCCAAACCACGGACATGGTTTCGGTATTGCTCCGTGGTCTCGCGCGAAGTATTCATATCTCTAAACATGCCCTCGAACTTCTGCGTAAAATTGTTCCCTAATTCTCGTTTCATTCGAGAGATCATTTCTTGCTCGACGTCTTGACTTTCCGATTTCCCGTGCAGTAGCCGGCGAGCGAGATGCTTCTGGTAATATGACTCAAACTTATCTTTCTCACTCAAATGTTTGAGCAGTGTGATAGCCTTGTCAAGTATACTATCAACTTCGGCCTCTGTTTTCCCCTTGAGTCCGCGTTTGAGATTATCGTCGATGAAAAGGGAGACAAACTCGGATGCCCGGTCAAATCTGTTGATGAATGCGGAAAAGCTTCGCGTCAGTGCTGTTTCAATCACAGCTTTTCGGTCAAAGCATGCCACCCAAAGTTGGTCAAATTTGTCTTTCAATTGGAGCACATCGTCAACCCACTTTATCGCAGCTGCTGTGAGTTGACCAGCCGCATTTAGCGTCTTGGGTTTAGCCTTTTCCCCATCACCAACAGGTTCCTCTGTAGCAGCCCCTTGAGCGATGCTGAAGTCTGTATTGTTCAGGTTTTGTTCGATTTCATTGCCTAACTCATCAATCCGAAGAGATAGGGCGTTGCGCAGACTCGGGACCTTTTCATCGACCCGTGATGCTAGTGTAAACAGAATCTTAAGGTCCTCGACCCTGTCGTTGTCAATCATAGCTCGGATACCGCTGCCCTCTAATTGCAAAAACTCATCCAGATGTTTTGTAATAAGCTCTTCGTCGACGACATTCGTAATTCTTTGCTCAGACAGGGGAGAAATGGTGGTCTGGCAGCGTTCCGTCTCTTCGGCTAGCCGCCTTTGGGTTTGACGAAGCCAAGCACTTGCGTCTGCGTCGCGGAGCAACCTTTCGCATTCGGCCCGGTAAAACTCGTGGCTTGTTTTGATGAGGTAGGGTTCGAAGGTGGTGAGGTAAAGGCGCTCGAGCTCACTCTCTTCATCTGTCTCGAACAAGCCTTCGAGCATGGACACACAGCTGCGCAGAAGCGCCTTGTCTATGACGTCGCCTTCCCTCTCCATGTTGATCTGGTCGATGATGGTGGCGTTGAGGATGTCAAAGACTTCGTAATTGGACCCAGTGGCGCCGAGGTTCCCGCGCAATATGTTATCCCGAAACAGGCCGATGCCGGTAGCGTAGATGGATGGCCGGCGGTGCTCTTCCACGTATCCCCGGTCGAGATACATGAGGATGTCTGCAATCATGTTCATAGACATATTGTGGTTCTCCCACGAACTGCGTACGAATTTGAGGAACTTTTCGCCCAGAGCGCGGCGCTCGACGACGCTGATTCCAGGAGCACCATCCAGCGTTATGCTAACGAGATTTTTGGTGATTAATGCCGACATAGGCGGCATGACTTTGTCGGCGAACCATTTCCCTTCGAACTCCTTGACACGGTCGTAGAGGATATGGCCGGACTTTAAGAGCACGATCTTGTAGGCATAGCGGTAGAGCTGTTCGAAAGAAAGGTTTCCGACGGTCTGGGTGTGGATGTCGAAGAAGGCTTCGCGGAGCTTTTCCCAGCACTGCTCGAACTCGTTCATGCTGTTACCCCCGGGCTGCATCGCGAGCTGTCGGGGCACCCAATGTCAGCCTTCGCTTGCACACGGTGGATGAGCCTCACGCTCCCCAGTTTCTAGGACAGTCTCTGGGACATTCAACTCACCCTACGTGGGGGACGGATGCGGCCCCGACCGCTGGCGCCTCCCCGTCCTGTAATCATCTTCGCTATCTTCCCCCCAAGCACCCGTGACTAGACAGACCTGTATATAACCGTAAAGGCAGGGTAGCAAAGCGGTAACGTCGAGAAGCTATACGGTAGGTCGAGGAGATTGCATGCCGGATTGAAGAGGTAGAGAATAGAGACTGATGGTCGGCCGCGGCGTCAAGTTGTTAGGTGAATGGAAGTATGCATAGTTTGGACGATGGGGACTATGTAAATGTCTGGCGATGCTGAGAGAGAAAATCGAGCCGTAGGGCGCGAGGCAGTGAGGGTGAGAGGGAGACAAGACCACAACGAGTGACGCCGGCTATCTCTAGCTGTTGAGTGAGTAGAGAGCCCAGAACAACTCGAGGGAACGACACGAGTGAAGTGAGCGTAATATAAAAATGGTTTAGAGGATGGGTAGGAAGGAAAGGTGCAATCTGTTTTGCCAGACGGAGAGATACGCTTATTGATGGAATGAATGAGTGGCCGAGCTCGTCACACTAACTCTTGTGTTGGTTCGCTCAGAAAATCTGGGAGGATAATGACAAAGATGAATCTATCGAGCTGCTGGTACAGTACTTATACTAATGTGACATTGACAGGGGAACGCCTGTACCTGACTTCAACATGGTTGTGCATCTCGGATGAAGCGGTACATGAAGGCTACTTACTTGCCCAGAGAGACCCCGCCATAGTATCTGTATATAAATGTAGTCTACACCTCCATGCCTGCATCGTGGTTTAGCCCATCCCACCTTTGCCTCCCAGAGATAAGGCTTGGCAGGAAGGTGGGAGCATATCGATAACGATAAAAGCATCCCGTTCTTACCTTATCGACGAAATTTATGGGGACCCAGGGATGACGGCGGGCAAAAGATAGGTACGTCAGGTGTTGCTCGAGTTCTCCATTTATCTACCTACCTACCTATAATTTTCCTCTCTTTTGGTGTATGAAAGAGTCCTGCCGTGAAATGCGTCAACAATGGCGTCCAGAATAGCGCCGAGATACCTGACGACAATTCTGCGCGCTCCTCGAACCGCCTCCCCCTCGCTCCTCCGTCCGTATCCCCGCCTCCCTCGCACTCTCCAGCCCACAGCGCACCGCCGTTTTGCGCATACCATACCGAAGCCCTCCGTACCAGCGCAAGAAGGCGCCTCGTCGTCATCCTCGCCCGATGCCGATGCGACGACACCGCGGAAACAGCTCGAGCCACACTATCAACTAACCTTCACGTGTGTCCCCTGCACCGCACGCTCGTCGCATGTCGTGTCCAAGCAGGGATACCACAGGGGCTCTGTGCTCATCACCTGTCCTTCTTGTCGCAACCGCCACATCATCAGCGATCATCTCAACATCTTCGGCGACCGCAGGATCACAGTGGAGGATCTCTTACGAGAAAAGGGCCAGTTGGTGAAGCGGGGGACATTAGGCGAGGAGGGCGACATTGAATTCTGGGAGGATGACCCGCCCAGTGCTGGAGAGGCGGACGCCGCGCCTTTAGCAGACGAGGGGGGACAGGAGGAGGCCAGGAGATTGCGTGAGACTCGGGATCCCTCATCCCAGGCAACGGATCCCACACCTTCGACCTCGGTTCTTCCCGGTGATACAGGCACCCGTCCCTCTGTTCAGGGCGCCTTGCACCAGAACACTACGCCGTCAACCCGCCGACAGTACCATACCTTCGGATCCCGGCCTCCCCCCGGTCTAGAAAGGGGGAAATCGCCTCTGGATAGAACTAAGCTCTCGTCGGGTTCCAAGGTAAATTCCTCCCGGTCACCTTACGAAACTCTAAAGTCTTATGATAGTCCAGAGCGAGATGATCTAGCAGATCTTACCAACCTTGACATGGCTTCTTTACGGATTGCACTACACCAAGAGGGCGACGCCATTGCCAGCCAAGAAATCCTAGGCTCAGCGCCGAGACACGCTGGTCGTAGTCGTGGCCTTGGAATATGGAGACCGTTAGAAGGGCGGAGGCAACCAGAGACTGAGCGTCGAGACCAATCAGAGATTCAACATAAAGATCAACCAGAGATCCAACATAACAATCAAGGGGAAGTTGGACATGAACATCAATTGAAGATTCGTTATGGGGGAAGCAATATCCCACCGTGGGTACGGAAAATGCGAGAGAGACAGAGAAAAAACAATACACTGGAGGAGCGTTTAGCACGAATAAACACAAAGAAAAGCAACCGCGAGACGGCGAATGGGCTCCCACCTATGGCACGGCGTGTCCAAGGCGAGGTCAGGTTCACCGGAGTGCGCCTTGTCGGCACGGAGAGCGGCCAAAAAGTGGCCGTCCAGTTGAAGCCTGGCATCGCCGTGAAACGTCGACCACCCGGTGGGGTGTTCGTGGAGAAGCCGAAGCGATCCATTCCTTCCAGGGAACTCATCCCGGACTCCGTCTCGTCCCAACCTGCATTGAACCGCCACGAGTGGCTTCTTGCTCCTCCTTCGCGGCGCTGACTTGGTTGGTAATGACTTGTATAATGTGTATCACTACCCCTCTTATTGAATGTGTATATGTGAAACATGAATGTGGCGTTGGGAAAAGCTTGAAGCTTGATTTATGAGCGTTTGTTATGGGCAATTCCAAGGATTGATATCATCCTTTATGAAGCCAAAATCTACGAACACCCTGTGGAGCATGTTCTGTATATACAATAATACTACACCCGTACCGAATTTTTCGATTATGGAATCATCCAACCACTACCTACTCTAAAGATAACCACTATTACGTCTAGTATATGACGACCATGTGCACAGCCATCAATTGGTACAAGATGGATCGCTACATAGCACAACTAGAGGTGTAACATATTCTTCGTGAACTCAGATGGAATAAACTCACTTACATATTTTATAGGGTATCAATCTCTGCTCTGGTATATTTATTTTTCATTTCTGATGCACGATCCAATCCAACCCACATATATACACATAATACTCATCCTCCCTTCGACACCTACAGCGGAGCTTAATACTGATGTCTCCGATTCCGGTTCTGAATGCCCTTCTCTTTCCTACTCTTGACCTTCTTCTCCAACCGGCTCCGTTTCCACTTCCCAAAGCGCTCCGGCTGCACCACAGCCTCGATCTTGCGCTTCCGGGACCGGCCTTCGCGCCTCCTGCGCGCGCGCTCCCGCACCGCCATCAGCTCTGCCGTGTACGTCGCAGTACCAAACTTCCGCTGCAGCGCATCCATCGTCTCCGTTGCTTTGGCGCGGAGCGCTTCGTGCCGTGTCTTGAACGCCTCGTCAATTGTTGATGGAACCGGGATTGATGGGTCCGTCAGCTGGTGCAGTGGGATTAACAGAGCGTGTAGCGAAGGTTGAAGTCTGTCTGCCGGTTGGGTTCCGACAAGAATTGAGACAATGTCGAGGGCGGCAACCTTAGGGATCAGAGCTGCGGCTCGGGGACGCGTCTCCTCGATGAGAATATCTGACAGCCAGTTGCAAAGGCTATATAGGGAGACCAGTTGTTTTGAAACGTTCTCATTCTCAGCGTCGAGACCTTCCCATTCGTCGTCTTCGTCATTGTCTTCCTCTTCGTTTGCCTCTTCTGCTTCACTGCCATCGTTGCCGTTTACCTCGAGCGCCTCTTTCTTTGCATCCCGAGTACCGGCATCTAGGTACTTGCTAAGCATGAGA
This sequence comes from Xylaria sp. FL0933, assembly GCA_022578765.1. Lineage (NCBI taxonomy): Eukaryota > Fungi > Ascomycota > Sordariomycetes > Xylariales > Xylariaceae > Xylaria > Xylaria sp. FL0933. The sequence goes on along the minus strand of MU389783.1, from coordinate 24,979 downwards.
CAGATCCGGCTTGCTTCTGCTGCTAGGGCCTCGTCTAAATCTACTTCATCCTGTAGAACGGACATTTCGCTAACGAGAGCACTGCTGTCCTCGCTACTCAGTTTCCCGCCTTGCTTCTTCCTCCAGCGTGCTATCACGCCCGGATTCAGTATAGAAATGACACCTGTGATCAACCCCTCGATCATGGCCCCATCTAGTTGTAGTCCATATGACCCAACAATGCGCTGCTTGTGATCGGCATTCTTGTTACTGTTCTGGAAGTCAGTCAAGTATGCAATAATGACCTGTGCTGCAGATGTTTTGATAACAACATCGGAATGTGACAAAGGTCTTGGAATCAGACGCCATAGTTCATCATGAGCCAAAGTAGTGGCAGGGTGCCTTAAGATCAAAATTTGTAAGGTCTGGAGTACGACCTTGATCAGGTCTTTTTCCTTGGCGAAGACGGCAAAGTCGCTTAATACAGTAACCAGAGCATTAAGTAGCTGATCCAGATCATTCTTATCTCTCGATGAGGGCTCTTTGGCTTCGAAGTGGAGTGCGAAGGATTGAACGGCAAGCTGAAGAACTGAGGGGTTGTCATTCTGCTCAAGCCACTTCCGTGCAAGACCGAGGAATTTGGAAGTTCGCTCCTTGTCGGCCTTGCGGAATATTTCTTTAATGAGCTCGGCGGCAGCCAGGCGGCATTTCTCGCTCTCATCATTGGCCAAGACCAAGATCAAAGGAATAAAGCAGTTAGCAGCTACCTCTTGGACAAAATCGTCGGCTGACTTCATCAGTAGGAGGTGAATCACTTCCATGACGGACAGACGACCGCCTTCCCTATCGTACTCTAGGTTGGCGACGATGAAGCTGAGCTGTTTGGCCCATCTGTTTTTCTTCTGAGGATAATCTCGGAGGAATTGAAAGAATGCTCCCCGTGCTAAGTCGCGAGTGTTTTTGTCGTCGTTTGTGATCATGACGCTGCCCACGTAGTCTAGAGTATCATAAACTACTGCAGTCTCAATCCTCTGATCGAGCACCGACCGTAGAAAATTGAACGTCACATGTCGGTAGAGCGGCTCCGTTAAATCGTCTTTGATCTTGCCGAGCAACATGTCTATGGCAGCATCCTTAACAATCACATCGCGCCTATCTCGGAGTATGACAGACATCAATTTCAGTGATACTTGAGCAAGGTCTCCCGCGAGAGACGTCGAAGTCGAAATACATTTCGTTGCTTCTTTTGCCGCTATCTTGTAAAGTTTCGATGCGTCGTCAGTTTTGAAAGGAACCTTCGTGAGTACGCTCAGGAGCTTGAAAGTTGCTATTTTGACTTCCTCTTCTCCTCCAACTACGGCGTCTCCCAGAATGGGTATGAAGCCTGTAATATTTCTCGAATTCCTCAAAGTGTCGTTCTTCTTCAAGACAGCTCGCAAGACGTCAACAGCAAATCGAACTAGTTTATGCGTGTATTTGCTTGTGTTACTTCGCTCCCCGCTCCTTTTCGCGCCTTTCTGGACTAGATAACGTCTTATTTTAGGATCGAGTTGCGCCTCTGATTCAGTATTCTGGCTCGCATAGACTTGCTGGACAACCTCATAGCAGAAAATCAATGTATCTTGACTTGCGGCTGCGGAATTAGCCAAAAGACCAGCTGTAATCCTCGAGAGCAGCTCGTCAATCCTGCGTACCATTCGGAGGTCGAGCTTTTCAAGTAACAGGGAACGAAGCGGGCGAATGAGGTTACCCAAGCGGTTAACAGAAGCAGTCCGAGCAATAAGCTCCATTGAGTCCTGGCTCTTGCTACTCTTGACTTCTTTAGTTTTGCTCGTATACCCTTCGGCATCTTTCTCCTGGCCGATCACACCAAAAATATCATCCATGATGATGGCCATGATGTCGTCGAGACAATAATCAATGTCTCCTGGCTGGAATTGAGGTATAGCGGCCACCAGAATAGTATGCATGGTATAGGATAGGACATGAAGCTGATAACCCGATGTTAAGGCCCCCCTAAGCTCCTTTAGTACAAATCCGAGATACGATGGCCCTAACAAGGAAGTCATCTTAGACAGTGTATCCCTCGCCATGTCTCGAGATTCCAACGCTTTGCTTCGAAGAATTTGGCAGATGTCTGTAAGAACACCGGGCAGTTTCTGGTTCAATGACTCCTCAGGAAGCATTTTGAGAACTTTAGCAATAATGATTCCAACGGGAACACGCGAGCTAACAGTGGCTTCATCTTTCTCGTGCATGTAGTTCAGAAGAGATGGCAAAATGTTAGAGAGAACGTCTTCATTGAGCTTTTCAATGGCAGGCAGTGTGCTTGATAAATGCGACTTGCGATCCGATAAATTGTCGAGGTCCATTCGCTCAGAATATTTCCCACTTGATGCAGACGTGAGAGTGTCAACAAACTTGCCGAGGAGCCTGACTACCTGCTTTTGAGCTTCAGGCTTTGTCTCAACGTAACCAATGTAGCGACGCAGAATCGCTCGGTATTGTGGCCACTCCAAAGAAACGGCCAAATCAGAGATGGTTGTTGCTGCCTGAGCACCCACCCCGTGATCATCACTGTCGTCTGGGCGGTTAAAAATGAAATGCTCTAAAAGAGGTATAAAGAAATGTGCCACATGCTTGCTGCTTAACGTAGCATGGACACTAACTTTGGATAACAGCTGCAACGCCCGCATCTGTCTTAACGGCGCAGGATTCAGAATGTTGCTGAAAAAGCTAGGGTCTGGGTCCTTTTCATCTGGTACGGGATTCAAGGTCACAAGATCAGAGATCGGGCTCCAAGATGGCATGCGAGAGATTAGGTATCCTACCACCCTCATAGTTTCCCTTCGCACAGTTTCTGATAGTTCCTTGGCATTGGAATACAGTGACGGCAGAACTATAGTGGAAAGCATTTTGCGAAAACTTTCCTCCTCGTCACCTGCTGAAGTGGCAACGGAGTCAACGAAGCTGCAGAGGCCATCGGCGGAATTCGACGAGAGAACACCGTATTCTTCATCACATCTCATATAAAAAATCATGTTGTGTATCAAAGGCTCCCAGTCCAGCAGCGCGAATGGTGTCTCTCTAGGCTTGGATATGGTATTGAATGCTGCCAAGCGCTTGTCATAATCTGGTTCGTCGATGCGGTTGGGGCGGAAGGCGTTCAAATCTGCGCACAGATCGGAAATGAATAATGACCTGTTTTGTCTATGAAGTAAAACTGCTAGAACTTTTGAGAGTGTCTCGCGGCTTGGTCGATCCCGGAAGAAACCGTATAGAGACGCTACTGTAGAGTAGATTCGATCCAATAAGCTATGCTCATAAACCATTCCATCCAGCGCAAGAAACCGCTCAAGCATGAGGAGAACAACACTTTTGGTTTTGGGACTGGCTGATTTGGCTGGCTGATCTAGCAGAAACACGGCAACGTCGAGCAGCGTTCCAACATGATGAGATTGCTTGACCATTGGAGAAAGCTCAACCACAGTCTCAATGCACGTCAAGAGAAGATCTTTCCCAGTGTTTTCTTCGTTCTTGAGAACTTGGCCGACTGTTTCCAGAATCAAGTCGACGTTCGGTTCAAGAAGGTCCTCTACGATCAGTTCGTTGAATTCGCACTCGGTGGCTGGTAGCTGGGATAGTCTGACCAAATTGCGCAGAATCCCGAGCGCAAAGATTCTGACATCATCTTTGGACTTGGTGAAGACCACCAAATCCATCAATTTTGGTATGATCCGGTCATCGATGGCAAAGAACAGCGCTGTTTTTGGTAGTTGCGAGACCGTAGAGAGTAACTGGAGGATTCCAGACACGCCTTGCGTGTTCTCAACAGAGAATTTCTCGAGACGCGGACTTACGGCTTCCTTGATAAGAATCTCGCCATAAGGATTCCAGTCGAAGCCAGGGGCATTCTGGAGTAATAGATTGAGACACTTCAGGGAAGTGCTGCGAACAGTTCGATATAATGAAGTTTGCGTGGGCGCCTCTTCCTCCTCTTCCTCGCCATCATCCTTTTGCAGTTTTCGACAGGATGATACCAAACAGTATATAATTGCTGAGAGAATCCGGTCCATATAATTTGTGACATTAGTTCCAAGCTCATTTATCATAGCTTCCATCATATTCAGGAAGCCGACCTGTTTGCGAACGGTCATGAGATCTTGTCGAAATACTTCATCACGCAAAACGCCCTTTCCGACCAAATTTAGATCGCGGAGTTCTCCTAGAGAGATGTCGAGAAAGCTCCCCATGTCCTCCACTGTAAGCTGTCTCAAGACAGCGAGGCGATTTGCTTGTAGGCCATTTCGGCCACTTGCAATGCCTTTTTTTGAGATTGTTCGCCCATACAGAAGTCTCAGAAGCACCGGTATTGCCTCATTTCGGTGTTCCGGTTGAATCTGTTTATCACCTTGGAAGAGGACCGTGAGCTCGTTCTTAAATCGCGCTTCGTCTAGGAGGTACTCAAAATGTTCCTGGTACGGCTTGACACCCTCCTGCTTCCACGTTAAAATGGCCTTAAGAGCAGACTTTTGTATCTCAATGTCACCATTCGAAAGCAACACAAGTAAGGCATTGTAAACTTGCTGGCTTTGGAACAGTACTTTGGGGTTTGAGAATTGAGCAAACACTCCGATCATGGTTTTCTTATCGAAAAGGGACCACGACCTGCCCGCGTTTTCTTCGCTTGCTTCCTCTTGCATGTTGTCCTCCTCGGGATTTGCGCTCCATGAAAGAAACATGGGGACTAGCTTTCGGGATCTCTTCTCGGCAAGAGCCGGAGCGGCTAGAAATACCTTAAGAGCTTGCGAGCGTGCATTCGATGGTGTTTCTGGTACCATCTCTTGGCCTCTTTCGAATGATTCTAACATAATATCAGATGCGTTGCTGATCACTTGATCTGCATCCTCCGCTTGGTTGTGAAGACTCGAGAGGTTTCTGCATTCGAAATCAGTTTGGCCATACTTTGCCGTAGTGCTAGCCCCCTTTGAAGATCCTTCCCAACGCTTCGAGGGTACGTCAATCCATTTGAAGGCAATCTCGCAGATAATGTCATCTCCACGTTTTGTTTGGCCAACTTGCTGTAGAGCTTCAATTGCTGAATCCCAGACAGGCGTCACTCGCACCGTCATCATCCCAAAAAGAAAATATGGTACGGCATGACGAAGCCATGAATGTTCGCTCAGATTAGGGTAAGCAACAGCAAGGTTACGCATATGCATTGATAAAGCCCTAGTATTCTGGAGATCCACGGGAGTTTCTTCAATTTGTAGCATAAGTGCAAGACAGCCTATCTCGTCTGGTGCGGAGTCAAGCTCATTTAGTAGGCGTAAGGAGGCAATTCGGTGTTCATGCGATGGCATTGATAAACTTTGAACAAGACATTCGAGATAGGGGTCGAGTTCTCCCTCGCGGCCAACACTCTCCTCACTTTGAGACTGAGGGCTTCGGTTGTCGCCATGGCCATTCATCGCCTCATACTCGAGCATTGCTTCCAGAAATCCTGTTAAGCGATAATACCTGGGAGTGGCTGCTCTGAGCAAGGGACCCAGAGAATGATCAAGCTGCCCAGACGCCTTACTCATTCGAAGATATGTAGAAAAGCCTTGACTGACAATAAAGCGGGCTTCTTCGGTGATCGGGGACTGCGATGGCCTCAATGCAAGCTTCAGCTTCCTCAACAGCACGTCGGCAATGGGTCCAATAGTGGATGGTCGAACAGTCGTTAGCTCCAGAAGACGCAACAGGGCTGAATATTTGGGTAGACATCTGTCACGCCATATTTTCGGGTCCTTGTCGTATGCGCCCGACGCACCCTGCTCGGGGAAGGGGGAGATTTCCAATCGTTCGAATTTAGTGACAATCTGATCTTGCCAAGACTGCGGCAACGAAAACGTATCTGCATCACCAATATACGGTAAAGCTCTAGATTCAATCATGCGGGGCAAAAAGACGCAGAGCATATCTTCGTTCGAACCCTGTGACCAGTGTTGGACAACGAATCTGTGATTCCAGTTAATCTCATTACTCTGTTAATAAAAAGAAGATTCCACCTTACTTTTGAAACGACTTGAGGAATAGGCTGCGAAAGCGGGTAGAATCCAAGTCGGAGAAGTATGAGCAGTATGGTATGAACCAACCTATCAATGGTTCACGAGTCATTACAGCGGTAAATTCAGTTATGTATGGAATCAATACATCCATTGGCGCTTGCTGCCACACTATCGCTGTGTTTACTAGCAGCTGTTGCCATATAGCTGTCGACTCAAGCATGTCTGAAAGCTTCGCGTTCTTTGAAATAAGCTCAAGACATTGTAGCAAACTCCCAAGAATGAGCTGCCAGTCGATGATGCGAGTTCCTTTCCTCACTCCTGATATCGTGCCCAGGCACCTGACATAAAGGATATTACGGAGAGGAAATTCAGCGCGAGTACTATCGGCAGTGGCGGCGTCCGCAACCGCTTTGGGAATCGGGACGAATGTCTCGGAGGTTGAATGATGAACCAAACTCACAAGTACACCACATACAACCTCCGACCAGTTCATCGGCTCTAGAGAGAGGCATTGGTCATTAGACACAGAGCGCACTAGAGCTTCAACGATATCGCCTCCTGTTGTATGTATACCGCGGCCTTGGCCCTTGACTGCCTCGGAGAACATGGTCATTAGTCCATGATAGTATAATTCTAGACTGCGATTGTCTCTGTCGGCAGCGAAGTCATCGCGGACATGCTGGATGAAGGGCGCCAGGGACTTCTCCTTATTCGCTGGGGTTGCAGCTTTCTTAACCAGGAAGCTCAACGCCTCTGCAGCAAACTTCGTAATATGAGCAGGGGTTCGGCCCTTCCCAAGTAGAGGCGCAAGCAAATCGTAGGTGGGCCTCAAATCTGGGACGAGTAGTTTTGACAGGTATTTGAACAGAAATGCGAGACAGGCAAACGTCCACTCTATGACGGCTGCGTCTTGGGGCCGACTGGCGACCTGGATGATGAGAGAAAGAGCCCGTGGGTAGTGCTTCTCGAATCGCGTGCCCAAGTCATGCGCAAACGCAGTCAGCAGGTCGAACAAGGGCTCCAGTGACTCCAGGTCCTGCATTGATATATACTTTTCGAGCAGATCCATTATGCGCCCTTCGAAATGCAGTATCTGCGGCAGACTGTCGCAGAGTGGCTGCAGTTCCCTCTTGAAGGAGGTAAAGCCCTTGGAGAGATTGAGTTCGGCCCATTTTTCCAAGCCATTTCTGAGATATGAAGTGGTCGTATCGAGATCTTCGGCATCGAGGTCATGGCGGCGGACTCGTCGTAGGGGATCGAGGGAATGGAGCTTGGATATCTTAGTTGAAAACGACTCCCATCGGTGGTTCTTCTGGTGGGGTGTTCCGCCTGTTTTGCTTTTACGCGATTTGAAGACACGCCCGGAATGTACTGAGGGCATCTTGGCTGCCTTCTGGTGCAGGATTTGCCCGCCGTGTTGTTGGCCGTTATTACCCAGAAGGTTGGTTGAGGTGTATGTAGAGTCTATGAAAGTCGCGATACTTCGCCCCACCACTGAAATCGCATGGGAGATGTCCCCCGAACTTGAACTTTTTTTAAGCTCGGGAACGCTAATGCATGTAGATAAGGCCTGACAAGCCCATTATCGTCTTATCGGAGCTTATCGATGTACTTAGCTCGCAATGTGGGTACCTGCGCATGCATGTAGCATGCTTAATCAATCCATCTCACAACTATTTACCCCATGATAGCTTCAAGATCAACCACAACAACAACTAGACTGGCTTGCACTTTCGCGCTCCTCTTACTAGCAGCTCTTTCTTTTGCAGGAAATCCAGCTTCCCGCCCAAGCCATGGCGGCTAAAGTGTATGCCCGTTTCCTATTAAACGGATGCTCAATGACGTACAGACTACTAATTGCGACTGTAACAGGATCGTACTGGGCAGCGTAGATGGCAAGCTTCAAGAGGCATTCTCGAAGCTTGAGACGTTGCATAAGAAGCAGAACTTCTCTTTTGCTATCATCACCGGCAATCTTTTCGGCACTGATGAGGATGATGAGATTATCCACAAACTCGTCAACGGCTCTATTCGTGTGCCTCTTTCAACCTACTTTACGATCGGCACAAGACCCTTACCCCCAGCAGTAGTCGAGCGCATTCAGAAGGATGAAGACGTAAGATCTGGATCAGCTTCCTCTGGACAATGCTATCCATTTCACATACTGACGTGGCCTATAGGTTTGCGAAAATCTTCACTTCCTCGGAAAGCGCAGCACAACCAAGACGTCTGACGGAATACGCATCGTGACCTTGGGAGGAGTTTTGGACGCATCAATAATCGGCGGCCAGTCATGGGATTCGCACCTTCCATTTCATACAGTAGGCGACGCGAAGGCATTGCGAGGCGCCAAGACGGCCGATATCCTCCTCACTACTTCCTGGCCTGCGGCTGTTACAACCAATTCTACAGTTGCCCTTGCGCCGGAAAACAGGGACACTATCATAGCTTCGGGAGAGATAGCAGAACTATGCGCCACACTGAAGCCGCGATACCACTTCTCCGCGTCACCCGACGCCTTTTTCTACGAGCGCGAACCATTTCTACATCCTCCGGCTAGTGACGAATCCGAGAACAAAGCCATAACACGATTCATATCGCTTGCACCCTTCGGCAACTCGGCCAAGGCGAAAGCGCTCTATGCCTTCAACATCACCCCTGGAGAGTCTGTCACTTCCGTGCCTGCCGGCTGCACTCCGTCTCCATTTCTCTCTAGCGCAAAGAAGCGCGCGGCACCAGGTGACGAGGGGCAATTCAACCGATTCGCTAATGATAATGACCGACGTGGTGGTGGCCGACACAAAAGAGCCAAGCGTGAGCCCCCTCCGGGCCCAGACCGCTGCTTCTTCTGCCTTAGTAACGTCGATGTCGATACGCACATGATCTGCTGTATAGGAACAGAGGCATACGTGACTACTGCCAAAGGGCCCTTACCGAGCCAGACTCATTTCGCCTCTTCAGGACTCTCTTTCCCTTGTCACCAATTGATCATCCCGCTTTCTCACGAGCCAAAGTTCCAGGCAATGGGTGTGGACGCCGGGAAGGTGTTCAAAGAGATGACTCGGTTCAAGGAAGCTATGCAAGCCATGGTCGCGTCACAGTCAAAGCATAAACTCGGCGCAGTCACCTGGGAAATCAGCCGCCAGAACGGCATTCATATTCACTGGCAGTTCTTGCCCGTGTCACATCATCTAATTCGCAAGGGTCTTGTCGAGGCCGGTTTCAAAGTCGAAGCCGAGAACCAGAAATACCCCCCATTCCAGGAGACCGACCTCGGACCAGCTGCTAACGAGTCAAGTGACTTCTTTCGCGTGTGGATTTGGTCCGATGATGGCGAGACAGGCATTCAGAGCAAAGAGCTTGTTATGCGACTGGATGACAGCGTCCGGTTCGATCTTCAGTTTGGTCGCCGAGTTATGGCGAAGCTCCTAGGCCTCGAAAGTCGAGTGTCATGGCGCGACGTTGTCCAGCCTCTGGAGGAGGAGGTCGAGGATGTTGAGAAGTTCAAGGCTGCTTTCAAGCCCTGGGACTTCAGCCTGGAAGAGTAGACTATCTACTTTGCTTGCTTAGATGGCGTTGGCGTTGCTGGTTCGGAAAAGCTGAGATACCCGCATTGCCGGTTCTTGCATTATTCGGAGTTCTTCCATTCTGGGGCAATCTTATTGACATTTTCTGCGATGTTTTCGCCTGGATGACCGTGGAACATCATATTTGTATATTTGGGGTGCATCTGGCCAGATATTAGATTTAAGCCAGCTCTAGAAAGGCTTCATCATCTACCCGAGCTATTTTAGAGAAGCACGAACGTTGATTTATAGATAGAGCATTGATTCACTCATAACCTAGATTGGTATTCTACCTTGAGTGCCATCACTCTAAAGGATCCATCCCTGGCAAACTCCATCCTTTTGTCAGCTTTGCTAAAAATCAGTATATCTCATCAAACTCCAGTTTATCCGCCTCCTCCTTGAATAATTTCCGTAATCGGCGCTGATGCCACCAGGCCAGCGCCGTGATGATACTTATCAAGCCCACTGACGTGCTGCCGGTGACAGTCCACCAGGCATCCGCGGCTTCGATGGCCTCTTGGCTATTCGTGCTTATTGGGAAATACGCTTCTGGGCCGTTTAGATAGGGCCAGTATGTCGCCGGCACCTAGTGTGAGAAAGAAAATAAAGGTAAGCCGCCGTAGAATACCACGAAGCGGCTGTAATCTCAAGCTAGCCCAAGTGACAGTGAAGGGAAATCGGTGGCTATGACCTGGTTGCTAGACCGATGTAGAGAGAACTCACTTGACACAAACAATTCCTATACACTCCGAGAAGTTGCAGCATCGTCCCGCCCACGGCGGCGAAGACAGCGAAGAATCCCACGAATACCTGCCCATACCAGCAGAAACGCTTGGCGATAGGGGCTATTCGGGACCAGCGGGTGCCGTACTTAACCCGTAGCCGCGCGGCGAGGGCCCATAAGATCATCTCGCACACTTGACTGATAGCATAGATGAGGTATACCAGGCTACGACACTGCGCAAAACGGGTTGCTTGTAAGCGACGCGTCTTCTTCCTGCTTCGTTATTTCAAGGAAACAGGGGCGGCCAAATCGAAGCACTGCGGGATAGGCGAGTGCAGCATGATTGAAACAACGAACGGGATGGGATTTCAAGTCTTCAAGCAATGTAATGAGGCAGACTTACAGAAAGCCCATCCCGCGGCGTATGATACGACAAAAGGAACGCCAACGCAGTAGGCGCCAGGACCAAGAACAGCGAGCTAACAGCAACATACGAGCAATCCCGCGCATCAAGCGTGAGCCTCGAGCGCAACTTCGCAGGCAAAATGCCCTTGCCGAGGCGATTCAGCGTCATCGACGCCTCGTAATCGTTGACGGCCTCCTGAACCCACTGGCGTTTATTCAGGCCGCGCTTCCAGAGCTTGACGGTGCGGAAGCGACCCTCGAAAGCCAGCTCGATGGGGTTGTACCCCTCGATCAGGCGCAGCAGTACGGCGAATGGCTTCCATTGCTTCGCCTGCTGAATGCGCGAGCGCAGGAAGCTCGTCTCGTATTCGTCGGACAGCGCCGTGTTCGCGCCGTCGTAGACGATGGCGTCTAGGGTACTGGGGCTATTGGCTGCGAGCATCGCGCAGGCTATTATTGCTAGGTAGGGTATTACCATCCACCCTGTTGAGAATGGTAAGCCGGTAGATCAGCCTGAAACGAAAGAATTATTGTAGCGAGAGCTTTAGGAGGACAGTATACTTACACATGCCAAATGCTAAAGCATGGGCCGTATCGTTGTCGCCCAGGCTGCTCTCGCTGTCAATGACGGTATAGATGAACCCGCCGACGAAGAACAGGATCGAAGCCCCAACAGTAGATCCAAAGCTGTCAAAGCCATATATGAGCAATCCAGAAGTCAGTTAGTTAAGAAGACGATCTAACTCACCTCGCCTGTGAATTCAACAAAGACTTGAGCTTAGTAGGCAACGGAACCACCTGCTGCAAACCCCCATCTCCGTCCATCCTCAGCGCCTCATACTCATCTACTATAGTCATTATACGCTTCCAGATACTGTTATGCACAAGGCGGTGCGGAGCAGGCACCTTGTCGCTCTCAGAATCGCCAAGTCCGCTATCTGCTCGCGTGCCGTCCTCAACAGAATCCGAATCCGACCTTTCGCGCATTGCCATGCGGATGTTTCCACAGACGACAGCGAGCAACAGCTGTGCGCGCAGTCGCATCGGGATGTTGGGTGATTTTCCCTTGCGCGGCGAGAGGAACTCGAGGACCTTACGGTCCAGCGCGTATTCATACACAGCACTTAGCAGCATGGGACCCGCGAAGGCGAAGCAAATGGACAGCCACACAACCGTGTCCAGAAGCATCAGCGTCAGGGCGCCGAGAAGCCGGATCCAGTACGTCGCGAGGCCGACGAAGGTCCGTGGGTGGCCCCGGAAGACAATGTCTGGAATCGCGAGCTTTCTTGTTCGCGGCACATTGGTGCAGAATGCCAGACATGGCACGATAAACTGGACTAAGGGGCCGACCCATTGCTGTAGGATGGTGAAATGCGAAATCTCCCATCCTGGACACTTGTCTACGCACCAGTTGTATGTTACTGTTCTTTTGTCAGGATGCGTATATACACATGAAACTCAATGAGAAGAGGAAACAAAAGGACATTTCAATTGTAACAAGGTAGCGTAGTATGTGGCTTTCGATGGAGGAGGTAGTGGTAGTGGTACGTCAGCAGAGAACCCTACCCAAAATTATACGTACCTCTTACAACGGGCGCGCCGCTCCTATCGCCTGTGAACTCGGAGCCACACGGGAAAGCACCATTCTGAGCGGCATATTCCAAGTCTTCTATGGAGACGCTAGAATCAACGAAGGAAGGGCTAGCATACGACAGGTTTCCGTCCTGGTAGACAAGGGACTCATTGAGGGCAACGAGGCAGCAATGCGTGAAACTCTGGCCGCCGAGACTGACACGCCGTGAGTCCGGCGAACCGGGAGACAAGCCGGCGAGTTGCGGGAAGAAACTCGCAGCGCTGAGGGCCATGGTATACAGATCTGTACCTATACCTCTACCTCTACCAGTTTAAAGATATCCTCTTTTTGTCCCGTGATTCGGTACCGTTCAAGACATAACGTAACAACGACCCAGCAAACAGAAGATGTACAGGAGAGAGAGATGCATCGGTAGGCGCACCCATGGCCAACTAACTACCTGGCTAGGTGTTTAATTCAACCTCATCGGCGACGACGACGACGGCACCACTCATCCCACAAGATAAACTCCACTACACCGATTCACCGGCCTCTTCTCGCAGCTTACGGCGCGGGGCATCCGACGCACTTAAGCAGCCAGCCCAGCTGCATGGCGCTATAAAACGCCATGTCTTAAATCGCAGAAAGCGACGCCAATGAACGCCAGCGCGGGCGAAGCTGTGTAGAATGCATGAGAACTAGCCTCAATATATGGAAGTTATCGGACTGCTGAGTAGCCACGCGCAGACCGAATCGGCCTAGAGCTGCATTAGAGTCGGTCTCTGATTCGCTCATGATAGTTATCGTTGCTCGCGCCCAACCTCTCCCAAGCTTGCAGCGATTCTCGCTCTAAATGGACGTCTTTTCAGCGCAGCATGGAAGAATGAGCTTTCTTTTTCGCTTCTCAGATAGGAATAGATGACCGATATGGGACAATAATGGCATTTCAGCATACCTACTTAGCACCCCACACAAAATATTACGGCAATGCCCGTGGGCGGGAGATCTGGGAGACGGTGTACGGACATGACAGCTGCAGGAACGTGATAGGAGTGAATAGGAAAAAGCTGCAAGCCACCTGCATCAGCATGCATAGCTTTTTATACGGGACTCGGCACGAGATAAGATAAGTAGATAAAAGCGCTCCGAACCATGTATCAGAAGAAGCAAGGGATCCAAGAACAGCGTTAAATATAGTTTCGGGAAGTACCAGAATACCGGAACCTCGATATGGTGATTTTGAAAGGTAGACAAGGTATGTGAGACGTTGGCTAGGTCAGGTGAGGTTACCTTGGCACTAGCCTCAATGAACAAATGAAGTCGTAGATACTATAGCCAATGTAAGTACAATTCGGGGCGTGTGCTCAGCGAATCCGGTCCACAAAAGTTGGGAAGTTTGTTCCAAGTTTGTTCATATTCATTGAAGGGGTATCTATCCTAATCGACGAGTAATATCTCCAGCTTCGAGTTCGAATAGGGGAAGCGCCTACGTCACACGGCAGGCTTCTATTCTCCAGTGCTCTTGTTGTTAGCGTGGCCCATACCCCAATTAATCCAGTCGGAGAAGAAAGCTCCCTGGATCTTGACGTTGCCTTTCTGGCAATCTGAGAAGGTTTGCGCATATACAGCGTTAATTCGATCAACATTTTCTTTGTCAGCAGCCCACAGGTTGGATGCGACCAGTAAACTTGCTGTTGACGCAGCCTTTCCAAACGCGTGTGACATATCCTTTGAAGCCTCCTTGTGAATTTCTTCCAAAAGTTTGATCTGGGCTTCTGTGTCAACCTGCGTCTCCTTACTTCGGGTCTTCTTAGACGCCTTCGTGAAGTCCGTAAGAATGTTCATCGCTTTATTTGAAAGAGGTTTAGCGGTCGTAGTCCGTATAAGTTCCATAAGTGGGAGGAGAAGGTTGTAAGCCAAGACATTCGAGGCTTCTTGTTTGACGTAAATGTTGAGCAAATCTAGCACTCTGTGCTTGAAAAGAATGACAGATTCTTTGGCGTCTTTCTTCTCATTCTTTCGTTTGGTATTCTTTATCTGAAGCTTGAAAACATCAACAAGCTTCTCATCCAGTGCCATCATCTCCGAATCGGTCATGTCTGAATCATTTTCAGATGACTCAGCTTCTTGATCTTTATCAAGGCGGTGGCTGTTAAGGACTTTGGCAAGGGCATCGTCAAGCGCGGCAAGATTGGCGTCTTCGGCCTCCTCGTTCTCATCATCGTCTTCTTCATCACTCTGATTTTCGTCCGCACCTCCATCCGACGTTACATCAACCCCGTTAAGTGTCACAAACTCAACGTCAGAGCCGATCTCGGATATCTCGTCTTCGTCCAAATCTTCGTTCTCGCTACCAGAACCAGACTCGGCAGCATCAACCATCTCTGCATCTCCATTGTTCTCAAATAGCGCTTGGTAGCCTCTTGAGTTTTCTTCAGCTAGCAAAGGTTCGGTGAGGAGTTGAAGCGCCTCGGGTGATATTTGTGACGTGAACGCGTCAAAAACCTGCTCGCTAATCTGACGCAGCATAGGAGACTGCCGAGACACCAGAGCGAGAAGAATGTCTACTAGAAGCTCTGATACCCCTGCTTCCTTACTCTTCATTTTCTCAGAGCATGTCTCAAGATCTCGTAGGATGTCAAGAGCGTCAGGCGCGCCATTGTACAGTTGTAAAAGGGTAGTTGCATATAATAGTGCGAGGCCTGATGACAGATTGCTTGAATCGGCGCTCGTCTTATCGGAGGATTTAAGTAGTTTCGCCATCGCTTTCAGAGCAGCCTTGCGTTCGTGTTCGAGCTCGTCACTCATTGCCACTGCTGTCGGTTTGACTGATCTGACAGCATCACAGAGATATTCGGCATTGTTATGTTTCTTGGTCACTTTGGAAAAAGCAGAAGCAAGACGGTTACGGAATATCTCCCTGGCCTTTTCCGAAAGTGGCGGGGTGAACTCTTCTTCTGAGGAATACGCACAGGATGCCAGCTCCTTTATACCGACCTCAAGAGCGCCTTTACTATCAGCATCAACAGCGTCGGTGTCAGGTAATTTCGCCTGAATTGTCATCTTAAATATGTAGTCTGCATAGGCGTGTCGTAGCCTTTCAGCATCCTCAGGTGCACTAAGATCGTCAGGACTGACACATACGAAATAGGAGAAATGTCTTACTCTTTGAGGTTCAGAACAGGTTCACGGAGAAGTTTGAGAACCTCCTTCGAATTGGCAGGAGTGGTCCATTGTAGTAGACCCTCAATCGTCTTAGAGCCAGTGCGCTGATCGAAATCGTAGAGCCCGAACTTACCAATGAGCTCCTTTAATGTAGGTATTAACAACTCAGGATGAGCTTCAACCGCCTTCTCTATCGACTGTAGGGTTTTCAAAGCTGCGCGGTGGAGGTAGCGATCTTCTTTAGCCGCTTGATTGATCAAGCACTTCATCAAGTTGCGCGTAAAGAGCTCTTTGACTAAAGACTTATCCGCAGCAGCCAATACATGTATATACTTTTGAAAGAGCATAAAGCCGCGATATTTTTGGCCATCCGAAGCGGTCTTAGAAAACAGTCCATCTGAAACATGCGTGGTGAGTGAAAGAACAAGCCAAATACACGTGATTCCAGAACAATACTTACCATCAATGACGGTAGTCCAGAAGAGCTTAAGTTGGTCTTTAGTATGCTTCTTATCGGCAGTATTTGATTCTAACAAGGTGTCTAGAATCAAGTCCCAGACAAAATGCAGCTGTGCTGTCCAATTGCCCTGCTTTAGTCGAGGGGCTGTGGCATCTCCGGTGTCGTTTGCAATGTTCTCTTTAAGCACTCGGGCGACTTCTGGCAGAGCAGCAGAGCTGAGAGGATCGGCCCAAGGCTTCGGTGGGAGTTTGATGTTTGGATAGCAGCTTCGGGCGCGCAACCAGATACCGACACCCTCGGCAGTCTTTCCCAAGCCCATGTCAGAGAAACCCTGGAGCGCTGTTTCTGCTCGTTCTTGTCCCATCTGTGGAAGGCATTCTACAATGACCCATCCGCAGTGTGACCGTATCCAAGTCTTCTTCTGGGCCATCTCAAGCAGCAAGTCCAGTACTTTAGGCCATCTCGCGTTGTCCGCGAACAGAACCTTGGCTTCAACAAAGCACTGTATACCGAATAATCGCCCGAAGAAGTAATCTCTTTCTTCCTGCCCAGGAACATTCCCGCCAATTGTTGTTGCTTCGACCAACAAATTCAGCACTTGATCAAAGGTGAGGCCCGGAAACTTTGTCTTGGCCAGCTCAGATGATCCGAAGAGCTGACGCAAAATCTCAGCGAGGACGAGACTAAAACCGAGACGAGATGCATTGCGAGAGGTTGCGAGACCACGAAACAATCGTTTTTCAAGATGCCTCTTTAAAGCCGGCTCGGAGCCAGCGAGCAAGCCTGTGACCAGAGCATCGGCAGCGGCAAGACGGTCGTCGTTGTCGAGGCTCCCGAGGAGCTCATAGATCTGAGCTTCGCGTTTACGGTTTTCGGCGGTGTTTGAGTCTGGGAAGGGCGAATTGTCGAGATCGAGGGATTTCGATTCAGCGCCATGGATGACGGTTTCGGCGGATTTGACGCGCTTCTGAGACGGCTGTCCATTCGCGGCGCCGGCCTTGTTGGCGCCACGCTTACGCTTTCCTCCCATGGCAACGGGGTGTAATTAGTGAACAATTAAAGACACGGAAGCTAAAAAAGTAAGAAGGTACAGGAATCACATGTTACAACATCCACGGGACATACAGCATCCGGCGCATTTTTTGCGTTGCAAACCAAGCCTACATGCAATATGACCAGGGTAGAGGGGCATTCTTTTTTTCTGCCTGGCAATATTGCATAGGAAAATTACACCGCCTTATGCATCCTGCCCCAAAAGCTAGGCGGTGTAGCGTCAAATAGGGTACCGAGGTACCTGTACTCCACCGGCTGGATAATCACCTAGCGAGTCATCACAAGTCACATATTGAGGGCTTCATGTTTGTTACGAGCATCGCGATAATCATATCTACCATGTTACTATATAATACCCAGCTTCAGACAAGCCAAGCCAACCAGCTTCACTGCGTTCTACTTGGTAGTGCTCTGGTTTCCCGCTGCAGTTCAACTGCATTCCATAACAACATGTTAGGAAAATATGCACCTGACGATGGCTGCACTCTGACTTCCTGCCACATCTCAAGTATACCCATGCAATATCGATATAATACCGGGGTATTTGGTCTCCAGAGTGAAACCAGGTTGCTGAATCCAGCTCAGCATCCTCCTCTCGGACTTTCTGTTTAACGATAGCCAAACAACTGGCAGCAGGGGTCCTCGCCATAGCGCACCCTGGTGGCCCTCCAGTCTTGAATCTCCGCAAATGAAATGTCATCTCGCTCCTTAAATGCGCAAATGGCCTTCATCGCCTGCTCTGCCTCGTTAACGGATGAGAACCGGTATTCGAGACTGCGCCAGTTACTACTAATATACTCTAACTCGAGGACATCCTCAAGCCGGTACGAGAAATCGAATACAAGGAGTTGCATATAGTTGTGGTCAATGAGAGAATCTGGCCCTCCTATAACGACCACGCGCGTCTTGTCCGATTGTTCTTGGCTCCTTCCTGTCATTCGGTTCATGCCCACCGCAGGCTTCAGTCCGTTCACCGTGAACAGGCCCTGCTTGCACATTTCCATTAACTTTCTTACACCCCTGAGATTCCAGAAGTTGACGCTGGCTGCCCGATGACCATGGAAGGGAATGATCTTTGAAAGATTCGCAGAGTAGATTTTGCCGCAGCCGGCCAGGCCATAGAACAGCTCTCTCAGGGTGCGGTCTTCTGGCAGACCCGTGATCCGCACGCAAGTGTTCTGTGGATCGTCCACCATAGCAGGGCCCTCGTAGAGGTTGGCCAGGTCTGCCGCATAGTAATATGGCCGAGGGCGAGCGAGTCCGTGGATGTTCCATCCCATCGTGGCGTTACCCTGAGCGCTAATGATACCGGTACTGAGCTGGTTGCGAACTGTTGGCCCAAGGTAATACCCGCCGAAACTAGCTTGGTTTCTAGCCGTGTTGGAACCAATACCACCATATCCAAAGAGCCTCTCAGCCCAAAGCCGGTTGAAGTCATCAACACCAGCTTGGCAGTCAATTAAATTGGCGTTGGCCCCATCACAGTCACAGTGGACAACAGTCGAAGGCTGGTTGTTGAAGTCTGGCTGGTTTCTTGTCGTAGGTGGCAGAAATTGCTGTTCAGTTGCATGCGTATGACTACCTCCCGGAAGGTCAACATCAGGATTTCGTTTCGGCATGTTGAAGAGAGACGTAGAAGAGCTGATAGGTGATAATGAGTGAAAGCTTGAGTATGAGGTTGGTGGGAGTGCTCTCGCCTGTTGCATGTAGAGCAGCTTTGTTCGTAGGTAGCAAAGTAAGTGAAAACGAGATCAGCTGCCCCTCGAAATTAAATTTTACTTTTCCAGAACGTGGGCTAGGGCTTGAGCCAAACCATTAATTGTGGTTGCGGCTGTGCTTGCCATATCTCCAGACCAGTCGCCGAAGGGGTCATGCGGCTTTGCTAGGAACGTTACGCCTAGGAACAGAATAGTCGGCGACAGCTGAGGGAGAGGGAGATTGAAGTCTCCTTGTTGTAGTGTCATTGTCGTGATATAATAAGACAACTTAGATACTTGAAGATTCACTACTCCAAAGCACTTATACACAGATGTTAGTAACACCGATCATTTCCCTGTCACCTGCAACGAGAATTTGTGAGTTTTGGTGGGTTTATGTTGTTCATGGGCTGTGAATTGTGAAGTTGAACTCTCTACATGCTAAGTTAAAGCAAATACGTACGTTAAGGGGAACCGGGTCATTCACATTATTGTAGACTCATGAATGCAGCTCACCTTTATGCACATAAATAGCTTAACGTCACCAGATTGGACTCACACATTATAGGCAAGGCTCACGCGGTTCATCAAGATAAGATCGAGACTCCGTGTTCTGGGCTAAGATCCATTGTAGAAAAGGGGGTGTGACTACTCGTCTATATCGTCACGCAGCCTTAGCAGAACCTTGACAAGTGAATTAGTTTCTAACCATGTTGTCGAAAGTTCTAATTACATACTGCTCTGTCTAATTAAACTTGTTCTCAAGACCGTTCTTTTATGTGTGAATTGAAGCTTATAATTCAAACCTAAAAATTATATTCAATCCCAGATCAACCTAGCCCCCGATATGATTCAGAGCAACGTGACAACTATAGCTCAACCATTGACCTTGAATTAGTTGGGCTTCCAGAACTATCTATTCTGAAGTTCTGTAAGCCTTGGGGTAGTCTTGGTTGTGTCAGGACTGAGGTTCGATCAAGCTACAATCCCACTTTAGTATCCATGTCAATCGTCCACGTAACTGCACTAGGAAATAATAAGATGAGTCTTCTCGTCCTACATTCTGTAGGTGTTGAATTAAAGTGACCATTGTGGGTAAAGCAAACTGGGGTTAGGTCAGCCGCTAAATCGTTCAGGGTTTCATGGTGCGATCAAGGATTCCTTAATAAATTAACTATCTCATTATTCCAGGAAACGTGGCCCAGGCATATTTCCTAGGCTAAAGTGTGATCCCAGTTGGCTCACGTCTATGTAAACAACAAGTATGTCGGTGATGAGGTAATCAGGAAATTAGGTCTTCTTGAATACGTGACATTGAAAATGAGAAAACTCACGACGACGACGCTTGTCACCAGCTTTCTCTATAATATCGATAGCATGCAAATATAGAAACTCTGCGCTATACTAGATCATAGTATTTAGAGACAACAGTCAGGGTATATTGTGGACTTAAATGCAGGAATATACTAATGTTGGCTCTTACGATTTAACCTGGTGCATATATCCTACCAACAGGTTTCTATAAATAGCTACTCTTGAAGCAGAACCCATACCCTTTTCGGAATGGATAGACTCAGAAGCCCTTGTTATTAGTCCTCAAGTAAGCGATACATCCAAGTTGGATGGTCTAATTCAGTAGCAGAGTTGTATTTAAAAACCAACAACAAATAATTTTTTTGCAGTTGGGCGTAGAGCGGTACACGTGCGTAAATGCATGATCACTTATGTGGTGTTGTTGTTGTTGTTGGTAGTACCTAAGTACCTGAGTCTGTGTTTGCTTCGTTGGAAAAGAGCAATTGTCCATTGATTAGTTCGACAGGGCAGGTTGGAGCTCACTACAGCTCTTCTACTTCTTTCTGCACAGCCCTTCCTTGTACAACGCCCAAGAAGCAGTAAACACGCTCGTTATCGCCCTCAAGTTAGGCTTAAACCGCCACCACCTTGCCATTACCATTACTGCCGGAAGAAACACTATCTTGCAAGGCTCTACCAACTGTCAACATGGCCCCAAGCACTCTGCAATTTCTCTCCAGAGGCATCGTAGCTGGCCGCCAATCCAACAGCAATGACGATAACAACGGCACCAGCGGCGGCGACGGGCTATCTCACGGAGCTGTGTCGGGAATCGTCATCGCCGTCGTATTCATCGTCATCATCATCTCCATCATCCTACGGTTTGCCCTTCGGGTATATCTGCGCGACAGAGCTGTCGAGAGAGAGATACAAAATCGCGTTGCTCGCGGAGAGATTATCGACTTGACGACACTGGACGAGAATGACCCTCGCTACCCAACGGTCAACAACAACAACCGAACAACCAGCAAACAGCCAGCAGCCAGCAAAAACCTCACCAATGTGGCCCGGTATGCTTGAAGAACGCCAGTCGGCGTGCCTTCTCGGCTTGATGAACATGTTGCTGCCGTATAAGAAGCCAAGACCTGAGCGGCTAAACGACTTTGTCACACACGGCTTAAGAAGTTCTCGGCTGCATTGAGTTAGGACAAAGAGTGAATGCGCTTGCGAGGTATTCGGTTGAGAAGAGACAGAGCTCAGCAGCTGGACAGCGCAAGAGCTTGGAGAGCAATGGACAGATGTATAAAGGCCGTTTGGGCTGCAGGAAACACTGTATAATACTACAGGCACACAAATATGACAGAACGAGATGCGTGTCACAGTCAACTAGAAGGAACGCAGAGACTGAATGGCAAAGCTAATACGGATATATGAAAAAGAAGTGGACCAGCCAGTCATATAACTCACTTCAGCAAGCGCAGTCTTCAAATCTCATGATCAAGACATAAGAATGATGAAAATTTTCCCATCTCGACAGCTCAAAATAACGTAAAGTAACTTAGTCAGAGGCAATACATCCTTTAACACAGACACTGCATCGATCCCCACTTCCAAGGGAAGGGAATTCAGGTTTGGTGTTGGCTCGGGCCTCTTAATTTCGTTTCGCCTCCCTCTCCTAGCCTGAACAACCATCCAATGCCAAGAATACGATGGAATGCGCGTAGATTCTACGTTCACTGTTGTGATCAAGCTGATGTCACCTGTACCGTTTTTGTTTGCTGCGGCTGTGGAAGTCAACGCCTCGATATCGACCGTTGTCTCACTTGTAAACAACCGGGTGTCGCTTGTTTCGAAGCAATTACTCAACTTCTGCGCAGAACGCTGATTTAGGGGTTCTCGGCATCCAGTCTATGGCTAGTTAGGATCTTATAAATCATGCCTCGTATCAGCCCAATTGGGATTACCCCCAATCTTTGCCAGATATACTTGAACGCCCAGAAATCTAAGATATAGACGCGCGTAAAACTGGCGAGGGCTGGAGCCGAACAAATAACGAGCGCGGCATCCATCTCGATGAGACTAACATCAGCAGAACGCACAGATAAGTCGCCGCTTGCAAAAGCCGGTGCTGTATAGTAGAGAGACTTACTTTGTGAGAAGAGGAACACCAACGAAGTAGGTGCTGTCAGAAAGCAGCCCGTTGAGCGGTGTCAGTAATCTTCGCTCGGTACCCGAGGGATATAATGCTTGCCGCAACACCCCTTGAGTATGTCAGACTGGGACTTGAGTGTCCAGTGAGGGATTTTTAGGATATCAAACTTACAAATACCCAACAAAGAAAATCGCCATAAATTATATCTTTTCCTTTTTGATGCATTGAGTCGGACAAGAACAGTCAAAGAGAGAATGGACCTCTAGACGTCGAGCACAGCACCGATCGCGCCTTGCGCTACCGACCAGTACACGGAGGGAAGAGGTACTACAACCTACCAAATCAGAAAAATAGGGGCTATTTATAGCAATTCTCCAGTCGGCCAAGTCATGACAAGAACAGTAGTGAGCGGAATACTCCAGCCCTACAAACATCTCTCAAGGCATGCCGCGAGGAAGAGAACAAGGCTGCCAAATTCTTGCCGATCATCGTAGAATACGATGCTACCGTAATGCGCAAAATATGCACTACCCATTCATCTCGGAGGTGGGGGCTGAGGTAGCTTTCGGCAATGCTAGCCGAGAGTTCCGGACTTGCACAACGAGGGTGATTGGCTAATGGAAAACCTACATGGGGGCGAGGGGCGATCCCACGTCGTCGGCAGCTCTTCCATCTTGTTATGGCCATAAAAATCGAGGACTCAGTTGTCTCTATTCGTTTCTCCTCAGTCCAGCTCTGTAGATACGTTGGGGGCAAGGATTATAGGGGGCTAAAATGGACCCCTAGGTGTAGCAAGCACGACCATGTTTCCTCATACAGACATCATACAAGATTGTTCAATTTGTCTCATAATTCAAGACGTGAGGCTCAGGAGCCTATGATGCTAAAGCTCTTACTACATAAATACATCAGTGCCCCTTCCAGTGACCCGACTTCAGTCCAGAGACGAAACTCTATGGTAAACGTTTTGATGCCTCAGATAAGGCCTTGCTGCTTCGATCATATCATCCAATTCGTTTTCATTCAGTGATCAAATCATGGAGCAATCATCAGAGGCTGATCTGTGCACTATTCCCCTTGCTGCGAACCCTGATGGGCTGCCACCTAATTTTCAGGATCCCTCGTCTTTACAGTCTACTACCATTGGCCTAGCATCGGTTCTCGTCACGATTGCCATCGTCGTCACTACTGGGCGTCTTTACGTTAACAGATGTGCTTTAAATTTGTCAGACTGTGAGCCCAACGTCTCAATAAGCTTAATCGCTTTCTGTTCGGCTCTAGTTGACCACGCTACAGACTTCATGGCGGTTGGCCTTGTTCTCGACATTGGTATTACTGGAATCGTTCTTGCCTGTAAACTTGCATTGCACCCACCGATTCAACTTTGACTAAGAAATATGTTAAGTATCAATGACCTTTCGACATCATTGGGACATTCCGATCTGCTTGTATGTAGCAGATTTAACCACAAAAGTCAGTTTCAGGTTTGTAGACATGGGTCACTAATTACATCTAATGCTAATATGTTAGCCAGTTAAACCTTGTTGAGGCCTTCGTAACAGGACCGGCGCTCTTCTTCCCAAAAGCGGCCATTTGCCTTTTCTATCTGCAAATATTCTCAGCCAGCAAGTTTGTCAGAATTGGCTGCAAGACTGGGTTTGTTTTAGCTTTTCTGGCATACTTCCCAGGGTTCGTCGCAGTGATATACTACGAGACACCATATTTTGGGCAAACTTTGGAAGAAGTTGGAGGAGCATCACATCATGAGAAAGGAATCATTCTCGGCATCATAGGCGGTGCCTCGTCTGTGGTTGTAGATATTTACATCTTTATACTGCCATTGCCTACCATTTTCTCCCTCAACATGGCCTATTCCCGGAAAATGCAACTTTTGTCGCTATTTACAACAGCTTTCCTGTGAGGTAAACCCCAGCCTTCTGGTCTTCCGGCTCATGTGGACTAATTTCTAGCAAGTGGTATCGTGGCCAGTGTCGTTAACTTAGTATTCCGAGTCAAGGTGCTTGGTCTTGCTGACGTTGGGTGGCAAAGTGGCAGGCTTTCGATTGCTATGTAAGAGCAAATATTCCTGGAGCACTCGATGCTAGCTGACATGAAAACAATCGCACACTAGTGTTGCCGAAAATAACGTTGCGATCATTGTCGGTTCTTTACCGGGATTCGTCAAATTCCTCCAGACAAATGTATTACAAACCACACTATATCAATCAATACGGTCTAAACTCCGCTTTGGGGCCAACAGATACATCTCCACCCCTGAACAGCATAGGACGTCGCGAAACCGATCATTATGGACGTTTGGGTCACCTAGAAAAAACCAGCTACAATACCACGGACTCTCTACTTCTGGTATTCTCGCATCCCAAGTCACAGTACCTAAAGATGCCTTAATCTTGACGCGCCATGTTGACGAAGGAATTCTTTGCACCGTAGAACTTTCCCAACATGTACATTCCTACTCATCTTCGGGAAGCGTTGTCTGATTTCACTTGGGCAACAAGTGAGGCGGTGGATAATTAAAATAGTTGTTATTCGGCGAACCATGTGGAATATTTAATCAAGAGGTGTTGAAACTAGTGGCATATCCGCCCCTAAAGATTATTAGGGATTATTCAACAATGACCATTTAATAGATTTATCGTAATACTTGACAGGAGACTTCATAGTTTGAAGGAGACATAACTCATATATTACTGTTTCACGAGAGCCTGTGCGCAGACGGGAGGCCACCTATGCCAGGCGGGGGGGGGGGGGGGGGGGCGGGGGGGGGGGGGCGGGGGGGGGGGGGGCGGGGGGCGGGGCGCGGGGGGCGGGGCTGGGGAGCTGGGACGGGGGAGA